>JXUT01150484.1:0-11198 GCA_000934455.1 Apostichopus parvimensis | reverse complement strand
TAAATGAGTGAAACATTTTGAGAAAGCCATCAATGTAAAAGTATCAATTATTAAGTGTAACAATGTGGGAGACTGATAGAGTCATAGGGTAGAGCCGTATCACACTGTTACTATGTCATATTTTAGAATGATGTTATGACCCTGAAATAAATTGAAAGTATTGAATTGTATCCTTTCATAATCTCTTTTTTCATATTTTTTTGTCTTCCCAGTGGTTGTCTTTGATGGGAGATAAGGATTGCAAGGCAGTGGAGGAGGGAACAAAGCAATCAGCTGCAGTAGACATCACTGGATGATATCATTCCTATTAACATTTGCGATGAGAAACAATTGCTGGCTACGTCATCACTAGACATCGTCTCACCATCAAAGTGTGACAACTTCATTAATAGCTTCCATGGAACCTTCTGATTAGTGTTACTGCAACCTTATGTTCTAAACAACACCTACAGTATGGTTTAGATCATTTGAAAAACACTGTTTCGAGGACTTAAATATATTCATATGTCAGACTCATGAGCGTAGTGTTTACCAGCTGATACCCACTTACAGGGTCAAAAGACAAGCATTGTGCTGACCTTATCAATGCTTACCTTGCGTACCGGTCATAAAATACATGACAAGATTACCTCATGATTAAGCGGTGCGTACTCACATACCTTAACAGATATTGATCTAGCTGGTTTGGCCGCCTCTCAAAACACACTTTTATGGTAAACTTGTTAAAAAATAATTACTTTTAAATTCTTCCTCTCCAATTCATGTACTTCAACTCTGTAAGACAGTAATTAACTATTGACAGCTGTTGAAAACCATATATTTGTGGGTCAGATCGAAAGAGCCATCTCTTGTGTATTATTTTCCCCCTTCTTGTTTCCTTCTGGAACACTCACCCTGAGTCAACCTGTACCCAAATAACAAAGAACCTCCAGGTAGCTTGGTCTTACAGCATGATCATAGAGAGCAGGGGTGGGCAACCTTTTTGAATGTATGGACCAGATATAAGGAGTGAAAAATTGACTGGGCCGCACCTAACCAACGACCTGCTGTTGATTTCAAACCTTTGATTCTGAGGACTTTCAAGCAATAGGTGTGTGTACTTAGTCTGTATTCACAAAAACATAATGTCAATACAGTACAGTTGATATTTAATGGGGATAAGAGGCCTACCTGACAGCATCATTAGTGCCGATTTATTCTAAGCAGCTAGCTCGTTTTTTGTGATGATGTAAAGCTGATTGATTTTTTTCTTTTTCTTGAGACATCTCACGGGCCGCAAAAAAATCACTGGCGGTCGCATGTGGGCCTTAGGTTGCTCACCCCAGATATAGAGTAGGACAGGACTGTCATCAGTGCACCAGTTACTTGATGTTAACACAGAGTGTGTTTAGTGGGAAGTCCACCAAGTACAGTTATTTGATTTACAAACAAATAAATGAAGTATTAATAAGCTGCTGTAACTTCTAATATTTACATCGTTGTAATCAAAAGTTTCAAAACAGATGTTTCTCTTTAAAGGTTTTGTCAGACTCTTATGAAGATCAACCTATCAGCCATTTTATTTATTTGCTTGAAGACAATTGGATAATGAAGACAGTTTACCCTTTCTTAGATATTCATTTTCCTTTCAAAATTTTTCTTTATTAGAATCTACAGATTATGTTTCAGTGATGCTTAAGTCCCTCGTGCAAAAAGCCATCACATTGAGAAATGTTTTTCATTGCCACCTTTTTTAATATTGTTTCTTAGTTTGTATGTATGTATGTATGTATATCAGATCCTCCTGCAAGCAGGAACTCGCGAAGTTTGAAGAGGTTCTTGCTTGCTTATATCTAAAAAAGGACAAATATACGTACGGGTCATGGCATATTGAAGCAACAGCGCTAGATCATAATTCTGCTTGGGGACATATCTTAGCAACAACTGCATGTCAGGAAAATTATTTCTAGCTCCCCTGAAACAGCTTCCAGTAAACACTTTGTACCCAAGGGGCTAGATTTTCTGGCATATGCCTGGGTGTGGGAATGATCTTAAAGCGTTTTCATCTGTCTTAGAAATGCCTTTTTTTTTAAAAATTACTTGGCATGCATTTTTCTACTGTTTACATTTCAAGGAAAATAAATGTACAGAATAAACCTGTGTAATGGTAATGTTGTCCTTCTTTTGATCTCAATTACATTAAATGGGACTGGATGATTTTCAACAGCAATGGAGGTGCTACTGTATTCAGGGTTGATCCCAAATGTGTGCATTTGACTTAAAATCAACTTGATGTACTACTCATGTCAACTGATTAACCCAGGGAGCTGTTACAAACTTTACCAAGTAGTGACAGGGGGGGGGGGGTGGGTGTGTAACAGGTCGCTAATATAAGGTATGGTTTCTCTTGTTAAACTAACAGCAATATCAAATTCCTGAAGAGCACCTGTTTCCAGGCAAAATATTTCGGTTTTGCACTTACTCATTGTAGTTAGATATATGGGCCAAAGCTGAAACTGTTAAATTAGCATTAATTTATTTGGTTTCAGTTCGGAATTCATGAGTCGGTGATGTGCATATGTGAAAACTGGTCAGCAGACTCAAAAAACATGACTGTTGTAATCTGATGGCTCAGTATGTCGTAAGCAATTCCTCAGAGACTGGAAATTGGGGGCGCTGGTTCAATGAACACTATAATGCTTCACCATCTGGTATATAAGGGAAAATTAGTTCCTTCCGTTTGAGCAATTTTTGTAAATTGGATGGTGTTTTTATACGAAACGGTACTATATTGTGCAACTTTTGAAACACCCGTGTTGTTGAATCATCATTGATTAAGATTATATTGTCAATTCATATACATATTAATGCCTCTAGGCAGACATCAGGAATTGTTTTATGTCCGTCTGCTTATACCGCCTCCCCGGCCTTGATTTTATTCCGGGAATTGAAGCCCTACAAGCATGCGTGGTGAGCCCCCGTTCAGTACAGAAGTGTTTTAAGAATTGAAAAAAAGGTAAATATACACCCCCACCATTGTAAGTTTGTTCAACTAAGCAAAAATTAACGAAACATATATGTGTTCAAGTACATTAAATGTTCACGAACTCACGGAAGGACAGATATACGCCTGTATCGCACTGTCAAGGAAATAAATATATTTGAAACAACATTGAAGAAGTTTTAATGTTTATATGTTGTACCGCCTATATAGGCTATGCGTGTTATTTATCTACTGTAAACTATGACTTTTTTAGTATCCTGTCAAGCAATGTGGGGGTGGGGGGGTGGGGGTGATCCCCTGATCATAGGCGTACGGGACCATTTCAGTTTGGGGGGGCAGAACTTTTTGTGCCCGAAAGTTTACGTGACACTATCTAAGCGGAGCGCCACCATCGGTTGGCGCGAACAATCAGGGGCCCTGATTGTTCGATCCTAAAGGGGGAAAGTTAATCAGTGGCAAAATCCATGTGTTAGTTACTCTAAACAGATGCTTTCCCTATAAGTGTCCGTCAGAGATTCCTGAAAGGAATTCTCAATGATTTCAGAGACTGCAGCTTGTCAAGATTAGCGGATCTAGAAAGGATCCAGAGTCCGCGTATATACAGATATACGGCTCTGAAACGATCGACACGACAGCGCCCTCCGATAACTTAGGGTGGATGCAGATCCCCTTTGGCTGTGTAGGAGTACACATTCCCTTACCCCACCCCCTTCTTTCAACCCCACACAAGAATAAAGTAGTAGGTAATTGCACAAAATTACGTTTAGGCCTAATTAGAACCTAAGTTATAGTCCTAATTAGAACCTCAGTTATAGTCCTAATATGCCTCGGAATGCTGATCCAACCGGATCCCATAAACGGGTAGAACAGTCCTCCCCTATAGCTGGCCCCCTTACATGGGAGTCAGACTCAAATTACCCAGGGCCACCCCTTTCTTACAAGAATTGCCTTCTCAGTCCATTCAGATATTTCAATATTTGTGTATGAGATGTTCTGCCGAAACAACCCGTAGAGCTACAAGTACCCCAGTGTTTGCGTTTTTAAGTTGCTTGCCGGTTTCTGACTGCTTACTATGAGGGGCCCTGTACTACCTATAGGCCGTTGTCAAGCCACTTTAACATTTCCCCCTAATTTTACTTAAGTGAAATGAATTCTACTTAAGGTAAAGAGCATTTTATTTAAGTGAAATTGAATTCGACTAAGGGAAATAGAATTCCACTTAAGTGAAATTGAATTCTAAAGTAAAGTGAAATGGAATTCTACTGAAGATAATACAATTTCACTTGAGTAGAATGCAATTCACTTCAGTTAAATTAGGAAGTAATTGTTAAAATGGCTTTATACCAGTTCTCAATTCTACTTTAGTGAAATAGAATTCCTCTCATTAATCTGTATTCCACATAGATGAATTCCACATCTCAAAAACGGTTTATTGGAATTGAATGCAAATTTCAACAGAAAGCTTAGATTATGTTCCTCTTCAACATATCAAAAAGAAATTTTGACCTGGACATTCCTGTTAAGCAGAATTGTATTCCAATTATGTAGAAATAGTGTTATGCTTGCGTCGAATTCAGTTCTACTTAAGTAGAACTCAATTTTACTTAAGTGGAATTCTATTTCACTCACTTAGGATGTATATTTTACTTAAGTAAAATGCCATTTTTAAGCAGAATTCAATTAAAGTCTAACTTAAGTACAATAGAACATTTGTATTCTACTTAAGTAAAATTTTATTTCACTTAAGTAGAATACATTTTACTTCAGTCAAATTCTGATTCACTTGAGGGGAATTGAATTTGACTTAAGTAGAAATATGTTACACTTAAGTAGATCGAATTGGGAGGTAAAAGTTAAAACGGCTTGCCATCAGGCCGGTCAAAGTAGGACAACTCGAATACTGTAGCAGCCTCGGAAACTCTGAGCGAAGGTTGTTCCCACAATCACCAAATGTGTAAACTCTCGAAAATAAGTTGTTCATTATCAACCAGAGCATATTTCAACCAGAGCATACAAAATTTCAACACCACTTTGCGAGCATAATCTCCTGACGTTTATTTGAAACGAATTCAAACACCATTCCATCTGTCTATAACTGAACTTGAGAAGAAACATCCCGAGTTTCCCCCAAGGCCAGGAAGTTGTTACTTCCGCTTCAAGGGACAACATGTTCACTGACAAATGGGTTACAAAAGTTAACCATTGCACCGTCCTAATCACCATCCTCTCTGTGGACTCGCTACATCATTTAACCTATTTTATTGCGGAAGGGGTCAAGGAACAAGGTGACTCAAAATTTTGGAATGTACATTATCTCTAAACTTTGTTCGAAAAAAAACCCCAAAAAAGATGGAGAGAAAACTTCCGGAGATAGATTTCAGATAACGCCCTCTTTATATAGGAATGGCAAAGTCTGACGTCACTGGGCGGACATCTTTCCCCAGTTCGGAATGTAGCCAAGGAGCCTGGATTTTTAACCTTTTAGTTTTGCTTTTTTAGTGTAATCTATCGTGATTTTTCATATGACAATTCAAGATTTGGAATACGGATATATTTATCAGGATTTTTAATTGGAAGAAGACGTCATGTTCCGTTGCATTCCACTGTTTCGGGCGTGTAACCGTCACGTTGAGTATATTGATAGGCGACACGGTAACTTGAACAATGTACCAGACGATGTGTTCAGATATGCAAGAACACTGGAAGAATTGTTACTCGATGCCAATCAAATAAGGGACTTACCTAAGGTATAAATGATAATCAATTCATTAAATTTAATTAAATCGTCACAAATCTATCTTTGTTTTACCCCATGAAAGTCAACATTCTGTGAAATTATTTGGTAGGTATCAAGCCTAAGTTATACATTGGCAGTGACACTGTGCATAATCATTGGGCTCAACATGTAAACATTGAGCGCCTGTGTGTGAGCAACACTGTACTCTCGTAACAATGTGTGGTCTCGCCTTCCATGTGTAGGTTTAATTAGTTACTACACAGTATAGGCTGACAGTAAATGAGTAATGCGAACAACACAGTGGTGTGTGTCTTTTCATTCATTCATTCCTAGCAAATAATAATACAACTACATGATTACTCTCATTGATAGTGATCATGAATAAGGCCTTATCATATGTGACAAGGTCTGCTTGTATGGCTTAGACTACCTGCAAAAAAAATTAGGCCCTAGGCCTACACTTGAATTTTAGTCCAATTTGTATTGTGCTATCTTTGACCTCATTTTCATATAGGCCTACCCTAGGCTCTTAACTACAATACTATGCCTAACTTAAGCTGGGCCTATATTGCACAGAGAAGCAGAAAATAAGTGTGCCACAAAGTTGCCACAAAATCATTCAGTAACTTAGCCCAAATGTGCAAGATTCAATGTAGGCACCAATATTTGATTCAATGCAGGCAGCAATATTTTCAAAAACAGTCAAATGGTCCTTGTTTTTCCCATTATTCATTGTGACAGTTTACTTGCCTAATAAGCTTATTCAATTACAGGTAGGCTTAATTATAACTGGGATTGTAGCTAGGTATTTTTAAAAGTTGTGTCCTGGGGGCGCAATGTCTTTAAAATGTTTCCGTCCACTCAGAAAAAGTTGCTGCCCAGCAGTCTTCCATGAAAACACACACTTTAAAATACCTCTACAGGAACACGTAATACTTAGCTATAATGACCCGTGACAACGCATTGGCTTGTTTGCAATAGAAGCGGATAGAGAGTGATAGGCCTAGGTCTATAATATGCACGAATGAAAATCTTATGATGAAACAGGTCTGTAACTAACATACGACAAATGACTGTAAAATTCCGATGCGGGTTATTTTGCCATAGACTATTTATTGCTCACATTGTGAATGAGCCCCTGTCGTAAGTTACCAAAAATTAACAGGTACCCAATGCAATTTTGTTCATAAGTTTCGTTCATAAGTTTTATTCAAAGTTGAATGAAGTTTTCCTTTTTCCCAACCACTATAGGTAAGTCGACCCAACCCCGGCCAGATTCGACCCCTTTCCCACGACAGTATGTAAATAACATTTAGGCAATGTAGATTTCTGTAGGATTGGAAAAATATTGGTTTTAAGTCTTTTGCATTTAAGAAAAAATTTAGTAAGTTGACTAAATTGATAATCATATTTAACTACTTGAGTATAAAAGTTTCTGATCTGAAAATCTCAGATTTTATACCACAGAACAAGGTACTGTACTGTAAATTACTAAATTATTTTACAAGTTTATTCATTTCTTGACTGAAAATTTTCTGCAAAAGTGAGGAATATTTTTTTCAAACAGTGCATGCATCAATTTCTATTTTATAATTCTAGTAAATGGGTGAAATAGTTCATGAAAGAATCTCAGAACATAAAATTGATGTTTGGACCATGTTTCACTATAATTAAAACTTTTAACTTTTTAAAATATTTTTCGCTTTTGCAGAAAATTTTCAGTCAAGAAATTAATAAACTTGTAAAATAATTTAGTTATTTACAGTACAGTACCTTGTTCTGAGGTTTGAAATCTGACATTTTCAGATCTGAAACTTTTATTCTCAAGTAGTTACATGATTATCAATTTAATCAACTTACTAAATTTTGTCTTAAATGCAAGGGATCCTATACATAATGTTTGACAAACACTTTACAAGTTCAGGCTCACCAAGGAGCTAGTGACCACATTGATTTGACTTGGGGAAATATGTAACAGACTAAAATATGCTAATTAATGTGGCCACTGATTCTGTACCACTACACTGCAAGTGACCAGTGAAGGTGTTTCCTGAGCACCAATGAAAGCCTTCATTTACTGGTTTAGACAGCTGTGAGCTTTTTGCAAGTATATTTGAAAAGGAATGTATGCACTTTGCACAGTGGTAGTAGTACTAATTGAGATTATTCAGCATCGCTGCTCTAGCTGTTACTCTAGCATTCATTAGTCTTAATTTAAATATCTATTCATACTTTTAAAAGCATTATTTATAGACCCTTTAATTTATAGGACTCTCTTACCCATCTCCTCACAATACATGTGAAATGAAGTGATCCTATCAAGGACCTGTTTAAATACCATGCACCTTCTTTAAATAGCATGCACCCCTTTTTACCCACTTTCCAATGCGTTTCCGTCTCCTCTTCCAGGGCTACAAAAGTATATCATTCACCTTTTCACTGATCAGAAGAGCTACGTGATTTGTTAAAATCCCATTTTCAGGGCCTCCAAATTTGGGTTAATTGTGGGTTAAATGCCAGTTGGTTTTGTCATTTGTCGTGGGAAAAAAAGCACAAGTTGCACTTTTCTGTCAGTAAACACATATTGCTTTTGTACTATTAGTTCAAGGAAAGAAGCCAGGGGGAATTCGATTTTAAAGTGTAAGTAGATTTTTTATGGGCTAGCATATTTAGGCAAAACTTGTGGAATTTTAGGCCTGTAAATAACCAAAGACACTGGAACAAGTTTGGTATTTGTAGTGTTTCAAGGCAAGCAGTCCTACAATACAGTACTGGGCAGACAATGTGGTGTGCACTAGCAGAACATGCACATCGTTCATCTATGATTATTAGATTGCTTTGAAAAGATTATTATTAAACAGCAATTGGAAAGGGTACAGTACATAAAAAGGTTCAACATCTTGCTCACAAAAAACTCTGAAAGAGCTTTATAATGTATATATATTTATCACAAAAGTACATTTAATTTTAATGTTGATATTTTTACAGGGTAGGCTATTTAAACTAAGTACTGAACACTAATTATGTGAAATTGTCAGCCAGTAGGTAAGTATAGTATAGTGGAATATGTTGCAGGACAGTACAGGGCAGCATAGGATAGGACAGTACATGCAGTACAGTATATGTAATACTGTACAGAACAGTACAGGACTGGAAAAGACAGTATATATACTGTACCACAGCACAGTACAGGACAGGACAATGTAGCACAGTACAGGTACAGTAATACTTACAGTACTGTACAATACAGGGAAGGACAGTACAGGGAAGGAGAGGACAGTGCAGGACAAGACAGTATATAGTACAACACAGTATAGGACAGGACAATGTAGCACAGTACAGCCTACAGGTAATACTTACATTACTGTACAGTACTGAGAAGGACAGGACAGTACAGGGAAGGAGAGGACATTACAGGACAAGACAGTATATAGTATAGCGCAGAACAGGACAGGGTGATGTAGCACAGTACAGGTAATACTTTACAGTACTGTACAGGGAAGGACAGTACAGGGAAGGACAGTAAAGGGAAGGACAGTACAGTACAGGACACGCCAGTATATGGTACAGTACAGGACAGGACAGGACAGGACAATGTAGCAGAGTACAGGTAATACTTACAGTACTGTACAGGGAAGGACAGTACAGAAAGAACAGTACAGAGAAGGAGTGTACCGTTCCGAAGTAACCTAACATTTGAGCTGGGTGGAATGCAATAATCGCAGTTATCATACTTATATATCTTATTGTATAGGATTGCAATCATCAAGGTCATTTCGATAAACTGTTTATCTGAAAACGTGTTCCACGCAATGTATGCAGTTAACTCTGGTTCATCTCCGCAGAGGAGAGAAGTCCATGCTTTGGGTCCGGGCATGCAACAGCTATAATCCTACTTAATGCTATTCAGTATTCCTTGTACTGATTAAAGAAATTTAATTGGAGTGAAATGACAAAATCTGACGGAAAAAAGTCAGGAGCTGTCCTACAAAATTATAAGAAAACGATTGTCTTTAAATGTCTTTATGCGGTCAACACATCTCATTCCATTTTGTGACAAAAGTGTGACGACTTGCCCAAAAATTTCAACTTTATTCAGAACTGTAACGTATGATATGGCTGCAGGTTTGTCATTAGCAACAGCACATTTTGCGTTCAAATTTCAGTGACATTTTGTGAGATTTTTCGTTGCGGATGTTTGGATGCAGATTTTTCCTGATAAAAGATATATTGAGCTGCGTTACTCATATATGTAAATTTACAAAATAAGGGCCTGAAGTGTGATAAATGTTTGTTTGTTTGCAGTCTCATTCTAATTATCACCTCCTGTTTCATAAGCTAGAGGGGAACAATCTTGAATTTCAAAATATTAAGGATATCTGCCAAATTTGCTTTACTCAGGCAATTTTTAATCATTCAATTCCTGCAAATTTGCTTACATCATTTCACCACGAGGATGTGCTCTTACGTGTTGTTGTTGCAAGTGAACCAAATCTTAAATTATGAAAAGGAAATGATAGGTTTTGTACCATTACAGAGCAGTATTCCACAAGGTGACACAGATTATGATCATCTTATAAATTTTAATTTTTATCCAGAAAAAAACCCCCCAAGAACATTAATTATGTTATAGAATATCTGTCAAAAAAAATCAAACCAGGGCTGAATGTAGAATAAAATAGTAATATTTAGAAAGAAATGAAGAAGGGGAGGGAGATAGATAAGTCAAGCAGGTTTTTGTTGTAAGTTTTATAGAATATTTGTTAACCTGTCTGAATTCTGTGCGTGTTTTTGTCCCTTCTGTTACTATACGTTACTTGTCATTTAGCCCCTGAAAAAGATCCTGCTAGGATGGAAACGTCAGGCCAACTTACTTTTACACATTCTCTTACACAGGCTCTCTAGTGGATAAGCAGTTTGCTAACAGTTTTATTTTATTTAGAATATTTGTTAGTGATTGTGTGGCACTATAGGTACTTACAGTACACTATGTATAATGTAATGTTGAATCGAAATGGATTTTTAGTGTTCTCACAGTTCGTGCACAGCACAGAAGGACATCACATGACTAGTATTGCATAGTTAATAAACCTATTGTGCAATAAACATAGTGCAGTGTTAAAGGTTAACCTGTAACAAGTGATTATAACACAATGTAATTATTACAATGTAGTCAGTTCAGTTCCCATGGAGGAAGACCCTCAGGAAGACTGAATGAAGGCTGTTACCACTCAGAAACCTTTGACCTTCCTGACAATGCATATTCAGGTTGTTACCATGTACTTGTGATTTTATAGCTCTGCTTTGGTGGATCTGATATTGCATGTCCTGTCCACAGTAAGTTACCAATGTTATGACTAATATAACTACCATGTTACCAGGTAGTGTGACTTTCGTGTGGTGGATTTACAGTACACTTAGTGTCCATAGTAAATTCCCATCATGACCATCAGCAGCACTGTACCATGTTGTCCCATG
>JXUT01150472.1:0-15583 GCA_000934455.1 Apostichopus parvimensis | reverse complement strand
GAAATGCAAGGAAAAGAAAAACTGCTTAATCAACAAGTCTACTCCATTGGTGCTGTATACTTGGAATAACTTCTCACAAAAAGTTAAATGTGTACTCTCCTGTCATTTGTAAATTCTGTTCAAGCCTTCATACAAGCTAGCAAAGACATCAGGTCTTGCCATACATATAGATCATATGGGGGATAAAACTTAAGCCCAGACCTACTGTACAAGTGCACTATGCTAAGACTAATGTTAGTGTGTGAGATGACATTAAAAGTATAAATCAAACTGTGGTCAAATTTTAAGACCACGGCATGCCATGTTTGTGATTCATGACCTTTGAATGTCCTCCTCACCACATATTAATGGTAAAGATTAAGACACATTATGTAAAAGAGTTATAAAGTCCTACTACTGTATAGTTAATTGACAGTAGCTTAACATTAGGTCCTCATTAGTGTGTAGGCTTCATAGTACAATAAACCATGTTTATCACCAAGAACTGATTTTGTTTTGTTTGGTTTCTTTCTTTTTTTTTTTTTTTTTTTAGGGAGTTTTTTCTACTCGCCAAGCCCAAAAGGGTTTTTAGATCATATCCGTTCCTATATGTTATTCTTATTTATTTGAATTATTCATTGTATCATGATGTGAAGAGACAAATAAAAGAAACAAAATGAAATGAAAAATATGGATTGTTAAGATTTGGTGCATTTGATGAGATTGTGCATCTGGTAACCTCAGATGGTTGCACCATCATGAAGTATCAGTTTTGTTTACAATGCACTTTAAACTTAAACAAAGTTATTTATAAGCATCATTAATAAGTCTAAGATGTGCTGTAAAATGTTCAGATGTTGTCTAGATCTAGTCTGTTTTGAAATCTAACTCTGTTTATTTTATTCATCTGCAGAACATTCCACCGCTTTATGCAAGACGTATGAGGGCAAACGAGATGACGTGAGAAGGAAATTTAAAGATCAGAGCTTTAGAGGTGCTTTATTCTACTGTTTTCCTTTTTCGTCATGAAATCTGTACAAGTTACAGTTTTAACACAAAGTCCCCTGTCATGTGCAATATTCAGTGGTCTTGAGAGATCCAAAAGTTGACTTCTTTTCTTGTATGAAGAAGGTATTCCTCTGGTTTCAGTGAGTTAACAGAATGGCAGTTGAAACACTTGTCAGTCTGTGCCAGCAGTTACTTGTTTTTCTGGAATCAAAATCTGCTACCAACTTTCCTGTTCTGGCCAGTCGTGACTAAAGCAGGACACATAATTGTAACTTGAGTAATATAAATAGTGTATTGTTTAGATTTATTTATTTATTTACCTATTCTTTATCTTGTTTGTTCATTTCGCCCAGTCTGGATGGAGTAGAGTAGACGATTGATTATGAAACTCCATAATTTAGTTATACATAACTGGCATATTTGTCTGATCTACTGTAACTGGTAACTCTGTCATTGTCTTTGTATTTTCCAGTCTCCCAACTGAATGGAGAAGATTGTGGTGTAGATTATGTCTAAAACTAGCTTTTTTACTTGATTGATTAATTACACTGTCCTTACCTCTGTCCAGTCTCCAGACCGAATGGAGTAGACTAGAGAGTATATTCTGTGTATAATAGCAATATTTGTCCAATTTATTTGTAGGTCTGCCCTCATTTTTGTATTTTTATTTTCCAGTCTCCAGACTGAATGGAGTAGATTGTTGTGAAGATTTTGTGTGTGTAACTGACATATTTGCCTCATTTATTTATTAGTCTAGTCTTTTCATTTGTTCCAGTTTCCAGACTGGATGGAGTAGACTGGAGAGTAGATTATGTGGTGAGCTCCAGCAATCTGCATGAAGTCAATGTACCAAGCATCCAATTACAACTCCAAATTGCCAACCCAGACACTGAAACAACAGACACATCAGCATTTACAGTGTCAGCAGATAAATTCAGGGTCTTTCTAAATGGTAAGATCAGATTTAATCTTTTTGATGGGTTTTGCAAATCTAGTCAATGAAACTAAAACTAATATCTCTAGTTTGGGAACATTGTCTCCACTATTTTGTTTAATAAAGAAATTAAAGAATGCTTTATATAGTGCATCCAGCTGCATTTTTTTTTTTGGAATGATAAAAATGCCAAAAATTGTAAAGTTTTCTTTCTGTAGATATCAATTTCAGCATATACCTTTAGAACATTATATTTTCTGATATTTTACATATTCCATAATGTTTTAAACAATTTATGATATTTTTAATGGAACATTTCCCTGATAAAATGTTGCTTTACATAACATTTTTGTATTTCTGAGTTGACTGAAAAAAAAAACTACCCTGTGAAGTAATATATTTGCTCTTTCAAAAATTTTGCACAGTCAGGACATCCAAACATCTCTTCTTTGCTGTGTTCTAAGTAGTGATGCTAGCTTGGTATGCAAGTTTAACACAGTCTTTCAACTGGCACCTGCAGGATGGAGATATGGTTAAAACCAAATAGCCATCAGGCTTAGTGCGTTAGACCATGTATTTCTCAGGTTCCAATTCAGGGGCCAAGAAGTTCTTTGCTTTTGCTAAATTAATCATTTTCTCAAAGTTTGTTTTCAATTTAATAGTCGATTTTCTATTAACGATTGGCTTCTGATTGGCTTTCACATTAAATTATACTACAAACAGAAAGCAAGGAAAATATCACAAGAAAAGTGAAACAGACTTTTTAGATATAACGATAAAAGGCACAAGCAAATTATCACCAAAGAAGTCAAAATGAACCTTTTTATCAGAGGACAATTAGTGCTGGTTGTATATATTTATAACTTGTAGATTTGTACAACTATTCCTTGGTGACTGGATTCTTTCCAGTTAAAAACTAGGTCAGTCTACAATAAGAGACAATGCTATTACATACTGGGAATTATCTATCAATAGATCAGCTGGCAGTTCACTAGAGTACCAGTTAATGGGGAAAGCGAATTTTACACAGATACTTATATTCAAAGCATGTAGGCTAGGTATAGTTACTTCTCTTCTGAAAGTGATGTAGGAGAAATTATAAAAAGTTGTGTCGATGGTCTTTTTGAAATAACCACACTTTATGAAGTTGTTTTCAAACATCTCCTTTGACTTAATCATAGAATGATGTAACTTTAAGTAAGGAATCACAGTCAACTACAGTCACCACTTTGTCTTTCTTTATTTAAGCATATTTTTACTTTGTCCTCTCTTTTCAATAATGTTTGGTTTCAATAAACATTCTGTCATTTGCACAGACTTGATGTGGATGTTAAGGGATTCAATCCTGGTATCTGGAGAGATTTGTAAATTGACTTTTTCCTACTTTTTGCTTTTTTTTCAGATTTAAAGGAAATCCAGAAACAGATGGAGAGCCTTAGTACAGAATGATCATACACGTGTATTGATAAGTAGGAAAGGAACGTTGATCTTGGAGTTTGTTTTGGATTTCATCCCGCGGTAGACAGTACCAGCAACAATAAAAAAAAAAAGAAGAGACCTGGGGCTTTTCCATATCTGCAAGATTTAGAATGTCTGACAGTATTGAGAAAGTCTACAAATAGGATTGGTCTCATATTTCAAAGAGTGAATACGTACACATTGTTTTGTTAACATGTATTACTGTACTAAATTCGTAAGCAGCATTATTGATACCTGTGCTGTTAACAAGTAAGATGCGCACAAGCAGATTTGAGTGCTATTTCACGGTACACCAGAGAAGATATTTGTTTAACTTTTAGATTGTATATAGAGAGGTATTGTAGTCTTTATTCGTCACACGAGGGTGGGTTTTCTCACAGACCCTTACAGCATACAGAGCAAGCAGGGAGGGTGCAATTAATGCACTTGAAAGGAAGTGGTACATATTTTTATTTGCATCCTCTTTTCAGCTACTAGAAACAGATTTGTTTAGTTAAAAGGATGACTTGAAGCAGGGATTAAGCATTGAGATGCCTTATTCCAAGAAAGAGAATTTTGATAGCTAGTAATGTATCTCTATTGGTATTCCACTTTGAAATATGTCTGGATACTCCTGTCGGACAGAATGGATGATGTAGGCTCCACAGTTTAAGCCTCACTTTTAATGTTAATGCATTGGTTTTAATAACTTCTAATACCTCAATGTCTATAGGAGTATGGTCTTTTTACTTCATATGAAAGATAAGAGTACCCTTGGCTAACATTCAACACCACTTGGCCAGGACTAGTTATTATGCATTGTGAATGTTAATGTTATTATGAAGCCATAAAGGTGTTATCCTTACCCATTGAGGTTTGTGTTGTATCCAAGGAACTGACCTCATGACCTGTGTGTTAGACTAAGAAGTCCAGCCACTTGAATCGATGAGCCTGAGATATTTGAAAAGATCATTTCTCAAAAACTAAAAGTGGTACAGAGGTGTAACCTGCACTATGAAATCTGTGGTTTTTAAGGGTCTAGAAAACATCAGACTTCAGTTATGTGCTTTAGGTCATCCTTGACTGTCTTAACAAAAGGATTGTGTTTATATATTATTGTTATTATTGGAACCGTCTACTGCTTCAGTTCCACTCAAAAATAACAACATTGGTAACATTTACTGTACAATTAAAAGATTTAAATTCAGCCCAGCCGTACTATGTTTACCGTTACATCATGAGTTTTGTTCAAGCTTGAAAAATATACAATGAACTAATCAATCAGATAGAAAGATTGAGAAATGAATTTATTACAAGCATCATTTCAGACCGAAAGCTGCAGTCAACTCTTTGTGCAGGATAACCTAGAATATATTAAATAGGTGGATTATAGCAACTTTTTATCCAATTTATTCCCTTCTGGTTCCAAACTTCCTCATTCAAAAGGATAGGAAAGATATTAAAGGAATGTTGTTGTTCCGAAAGCATCAATGATGTTTAATATGATTGTAACAAGATGTTACATATTTAGCAGCTTACAGCCCTTGTTGGGTGGCAATATAATAGGCAAGATTATCACTTTATCAAAAACACATTTGCCAACTGTTTTCAAAGGGCCAGTAGTTTCAATGTAACTCCTAGTCGATCGTTAAATGAAGTGGACCTCATCAGTGTCCAAACCATCCATGCAGGCCAGTGGTTCCCAAACTTTTGGGGGACCCCTATAAACCAAACCACCCTCTCCCTATCCCATTAACTCCTATATTCCTGAAGCACCATTGGAAAACGGTTCCCATTATTTCCTTGTGTGGTGGTGTATTAACTGTTAGTTACGTTGTTGTACACTAAAGTTCATCACTGCATATTACATAATGCTTAGGATCAACAAGTCAAATCACTTCATGCATCCAAAGTGATTCTGTTTCCTCGGTTTGGTTTCTTTGGAAAAGCCAAGCACTACAGTATCTGCAATAATTTCTTGTAGTCTGGAGCAGTGCCAATATTTCCCCTACTCCCTCTCCTCACCCCCCCCCAATAGTTCATTACCTCCCCAGAGGTAATTTATTCCCAGGTTTGAATTCACTGATGTAGTTGAAAGAACGCAACAAAGAAAAGTTGGAAGAAACTACACAATATAATTTTTGTACTTTTATTTCCTGAAAACTTGTTACCTTTAAGGAACAATTGGTAATAAAAGAATTTATATTATTAAACTTTACATCATGTTATAAAATTTTCAGTTTTTAATAAAATAAAAAGAACATATTAATCGACTTATCAATATCATCTTTATCATCTATCATCTTTATCATCACTTATCAATATCATCAATATCAATATCATCTTCATTTATAATAGAAAGTAAAATACAACATGAATTTTTTCCATTCCTTCGACCTGCTGCCAGAATCAAAGTATAATGTCCAGGGAAACATGGGATTAAGAAACCCCAGATTTAACCGGGTTTTGATATTTACGAGTGACAAGCATACCCGTCTCCTCAACCCCAGTTATGACTTCACGTAGCCAGTTTAAAATGTACCAACTTTTTGTTGTTCTGCCCCCGTCCCAGGAGATTATGGCATGCCTTCTAATTGTGCCCCAGTTATCAGATCTGCACTCCGAGGGACCCATGCCTGCTTTGTGTGCATTCAGTCATCCCCCTACTCAATGGCAGAAGACAGGTATCAGGAGAAAGGAATAAGTGACAAGACCGACCAGACTACTTACCTTGCCCAAATGCATCTCCAAGGGGAAACGGAAGGGGAAGGACAGGAACGAGATCATGGGTGGAGAGGAAGAGAGAGAGGGGAGTAATGAAGAAGGAGAGAAAGATAAGGGAAAGAAAGAGATAATGCCTCCTGTCATCCTCGTTATGTGCGGAGTAGAAACAGCCAAAGTGAAGAGCAAAAGTCATGGCAAGGCTCTGGATACCCAAGGTGCCAAAAAAGAGTCCTGTGTGGCTAGTACAGAGGGAGAAAAATAGAAAGAGAGACATCTTCCGGTTTCAAACCAGTCCCAACCAGGTCACATATAGAGACAGCATCCACAGGGACTCTGAGAAATGACTTCTGCAGGAACACAGAACAATACAGAGCCAGTCCCAGTTGGTATGGGGAATAGATGGAAGGTGGGATAGAGGAAAGCATATGACCTGAATGCTGAGGAGGGGGAGGGGGAGGAGGAGGAGGAGGAGGAGGATTCTGTTGGGAGGTTTGATGCTGCCTCCAGAGCTAGCATCCAGTGCTGACAATATATTTCAGATGGCACTTAGGCTTTGAGGAGCGCGCAGAAAATGTGACCAACTCAGGAAGTGTGTCTAAACTGACGTCCACCAGGAAAGGTGTGCCTCCCGGGGCAGAAAATGAAATATTTCAACAAGGCTACCGGAAGTCATAACTGGGGTTGTGAGGAGACAGATAAGAGACAAAACACAGTATATTAACATATTCCCTGTTATCAATTCTATTTAGTACAGCACATAAATGTTGCAGTAGTGCAGTGACTTATAATATTTCATTGTTTGAGTAACAAACTTATTTAGAATTATCCACTGAAAAGGTTGTTGCTTCATTGTTGTTGTACATTTTATCCTTCTCGTAAACCCAGTGTAGACTTCAACTACATCACACAACGCTAATAGAAACTGCAAAAACTCATGACAAAGGGTTACTGCAAAAATGTTCAATGGAAATGAGCTGATAGAAATCTGTACTTAATGTCATAGAAATGACCCCCCCCCCCCCATCCACTCTTCCAGAATAAGATCTAATTCAAAAGTGTAGGATTTTTATATTAGGGGGATAAAAATGTTAGTTTCTACTTTAGTTTTCTCTTATATTCCCTTATGCTCAATGTAGATAGTAGCTACTGAAGAATATCAGCTAATGCTAAAATTGGAAGTTACTTAAATCCTATCACAGAAAAATATATTAATACACAAAATTAAAACCATTGGTAAATCAGACACTAGAGACTATGTATCCCCTCCTTCTATGTTACCATAGCTATTAGGGCTTTATTCTTTGATATGAGGACATATATTGGGATACACTGATGGTTGGAGTTGGTCTCTATAAAAGTACCATGATACTGTTTAATGTTTCCTTTCTACATATTTTGACAAATTTTCCTACATTTGCATTCTTGGGTAGATTAGCTGTTTATGAATATTTGGTTTGCACCCTCTTTGATGTTAGTTTGCTGTAAAAAACAATAAAATGTATGATCTTCCTTCCAAGAAAACATTTATTACCCTGTTTTGTTACAAATGCCTTCACATAGTTTATCAAGGAAACAGGGCTCCCTATGACCAAGAAACAACAACAACAAACATTGCAGACGAGAGATAAAATGTAGTTTAAATTCCAAAGTTTGATTAATATATGAAGAATACATACAAGTGTATTAAGAGATATACTGTACCTTATTTTCTACTTTTTTGGTAAAGAAAAACAAATATTACAGTCACAACAAAAGTAGCACTGGGTTGTAACTTCATGTCACTCTGACCAAACCATGTCAAATAAGGTTACAACCAATTTATGGAGAAATTCTGTGTCCCACAAAATTCCGATTTGAATTATTTTTCATTGAAAAACCTTTGAAGTCTGCCTATTGTCATCATTCCTGGTCAGAGGTGGATCCAGGATTCTAAAAATGAGGAGGAGTGGCCCTGAGGTTGTTGTCACTGACCCTAATGTAGGGGGGGGGGAGGGTGTGGTCCTCCCTATCCTCCAGTCCCAATCCCTCAGGAAAGAAAATTGTTGGTTGTAAAATGGTACATTCTGAGCCATATTTAGCCTGTAAATAAGGTCTATAATTAGGTCCACATGCAATGTCGTGCTAATATTCACTTTAAGTGTTTTGTGTGGGCTTGAAAAGGAATGGGAGGGGGGTGTATACCCTTGCTATGGTGACAGACTAAACATAAAAGTTGCTTAAAGCCACCCTACACAGTACCAGCAGATTGTGGTGAAGACAATGCAAACTTGAAGCTTTCAACGACACAGCCATTTCAATCTTGTGATTTTTGCAGATCAAGTATAACGTTAAACTTAAAACAGTTTAAATAAAATTATGATAAAACAACAAAAGTCTGGCAATTTGAACCAAACAGATAGCACCCTCCTTACTTTCCAAGCTACACAAAGTAGCCATGGAAATACAAACATGCCACACTGGCTGTGTGTGCATATAATATTATGCTAACAACATTTTAGTCATGTAATAATGAACATTTCAGAGGTTTATATATATATCCAACCATAAATCTCTCACATTTCTGAACAGTGTAGTAAATGGAAATGTAGCCAAACATCCATGCATGGTAGAATTCAAGAATTTTGAACGGTTATCTACAAAATATTGGAACGTTTTACAGACAGTGAAGCTGATCAAACCATCAACCTACCACTTGATCAAGTATTTGTCTTTGTTTATGATGGAACAATAACTGCCTGATCCTAAAGAGTGGGGGGGGGGGGGGATAAACCCCTTCTCATTCTGTAGGAATATTTTTCCTTTCAGCAACACTGTAAAATAGGACAGTGATTATTGTTAGGTTTGCATTTCCCTAAATTCATGATCATTTTTTCCCCCTTGCTGTTTCAAACCAATAATCAGTTTCACATTTAGAGCCAAAGGAATCCAAGCAGGGCAAATTTGAAACCAAGTGAATATATCTGATTTACATTATTCGAAACGAATTAAAAACCGAGCAGCAGTTCGCCTTTGGAAACCTATGAAATGCTTCAGTTCACATTTTGAAGCCAAACAGCAGTTCACACAGGTCTGTTAACCACAGTTTGTAAACACTAGCAGTTAGACTATAGTCAATAAAATTGTATTTAATTATCTCACAGAGTTTATAAAAGTAAATAATTTGTTTTTTTACAAATCACACAAAGTTTATGACCAGTACTGAGCATGCACACACAAAGAGAAGAGCCAATAGGCCATACCCTGCAACAGTGAACCTCCATCGTAACGTTTGCACCCAAAGCCGTCCAAAGTCGTGGTAGTCTAGCGTACTGTTTGGCTGAAGCGACCAAAACATTCTACGCCGGTTTCTGGTTCTCGTCATCTGTTGGCTGAAGAGAGGGAGCCAGACGGAGGGGATGGTTTGCGTCCTTGGGAGAGGATGAATTTGCTTGACTCCTCCGTGCGCTTCTCGTCTTTGCTTCATCTGGGCGGGGAAGAGTTTTCGGAGGGCATTGTTTAAACCTGCCAAAAAGAGGTGCCAAAAAAAGAGAGATTTGGTCATGACTTGGCTTCAAAATATCTGCAACCATTTGTAGGTGTTCACTTTCTAAAAGGTGATGTGGGGAGGGTGGGGGGTCAGGGAGGGGTAGGTAAACTAAGGGAGCAAAATTTAATTTGACTGTTTTTGTAATCACATCTTATTTTCATACAGGTAGATCATTAAATATGAAGTACTGTGTTAATTATGAATTGTTCAGTGCAGAGCTGTTTTCAGTACTATTGTTACTCTTCCCTCCCTGGTTCATGAACTCTCCCAACTAACTCTTCCCTCCCTGGTTCCCTAACCTCTCCTGACTTACTCTCGTGTGGAATGGTAACTTGGATGACAGTCCTACAAAGTGGACATGGTGTAGACGTCGGGTGAAACCTCTTCAGCTGTCGCAGGCACTGCTCGCAGAAAAGATGTCCACAGGGGGAACAAGCCCTCGGGTTGAAGAACAGATCCAGACACACAGCACAGACGGTATACTCTTGCACAGTCTTCTCTCCGAGTGAGAGTCCAGTCACCTCTTCAAATTTGGAAGGTGGAATGCCCTGTATCATCAACAGAGAATGACAGTTAGAGCAAAGTGACGTAACGGTTTGACACGCATGTTATGAACACCTAAACTCAGATGGTGACTACAAGCACATATAGAACAGCATTGCATCATACTGTATTGTACGTACATGACGCAATGTACTGTAGGTATCACATCACATTAAGTCACATTACGTCATATCACGTCACATTACGTCAAATCACGTCACATCAAGATCAGTCCAGGTTTAATAGGCTACTGCATCTCCAGAAACAGTTTACCATGTTTACCATTTTGCTGTTGTGGTGTACTTAGTCTTAATCCTGTACACAGTTTGTATTATGGATGAGGAATCGAGACATTCCATTCAGAAAAATTCTGAATCAAATCTGTCTAGTTTCTATTGATTACTGTACATTGACTAATTTTGAAGCAAACAATGTTTTTGCATGATAAATGGGTTCAGTCACCACATAAAAATGCATTTCAAACAAACAAAAAAGTTGCTAATGTGTACAGTACATGTCCTGTCCTACTCTATGAGACATAAACCTTTTTGTAAGACTAGTGTTCACGTTGTGTAATTTATTATGTCTTGAGCAGAACAACCTGAGTTAAAGCAATATCATCATCTACAATTAACAAAAGTATGACACCAATCATGTCTCTATGTGAACATGAAACATGAAATTTTTGCAGAAAGGAAAAAAGTCAATATTTCAGGGTACTGTTTACAGAATTGTGAAAAATGTATTAGCATTCCTCTCCTGCAAAGCTTCACTTTTTCCCTTTGCTGGCAAAATTTTAATTTTTTATTTTTAGCATATCAAAGCTCTTTTTCAGTAAATATATACAGAACCAATAGGTTACTGTAATTTTAGGGTTGGTTATACTTTTAACTTTCACTTCTTGTGATTTACAGTAGCACTTGAGATAAATCCAGTTTGAGTACAGAGACCATTTCAAATTGCTATAGCTCTAATTCTAAAAACTTTTCATAGTTCCCCCCTCCCCCACCACTCTTTCCCCAACAATTTTCCTACAAGACTTAAGTGTACACAGTAGACCTCGAAATTCTAGAAATTAATACAAATATAGTTATCCTAAACTTTAAGTCTCACTCAACTCTGTAGACAGACATCATTAATTCAGTAAAATAAATAAAATTCTCCTATGTCAATTTTTGGGTTGTTTTGTCAATTGATTCCAGACATCTAAAGTACAACAAGGAATGGCTGTCGGTTTCACAGAACAATCAGCTTTCTGTGATGTGATCTCAGCAGCAAATGTTTACAACTATAGTATTGATAAGGTTGCCTAGCAACAGCAACAAACAGTATGAAGCCTTTTTAACTACCAAGGGTGGCTTCATGCTAAATCACATGATCTTGTGACACATCCTAAGCCAATTAGAATGGAGAATTTCAATATAGCCATAGATCTGTGAAAGTTAACGTACCGTATTGTGAATCATCCATGTACTACGGTATTCCAGACACCATACTACTGAATGTATGCATGCTCATTTCTAATTAGTAGTATTACATACAGTAAAGTACTGTACATGAAGGTGGCCACCCTATTGACAGTTCAGCGCTGATAACATCCTCTTAGCTGCATCCTGATTGAAATTCCGACTCTTAAACTCATTTCGGGTGGCAATTCGCAAGGTCTGATATATACCCTTTGGACTACGAAAGAGGCAAATTTTCAATAGCTTAATATTACTCTGTGTACTATTTCAGATAGACATGTAACCCGTGGTATTAAACATTTGATTACAATGATCGACACATCTATACCTCCACTGTCTGTACGCCCCCACACTACAAGAGTTTGATATTTTTAACAGCAGGTGATGTTTTGATTTTGAAAGAAGGTATTCGCAGTAGTTGTGCAAACTCCATAATTCCAGGGCTTTGGAAAAACATGTGTAAACTACTGTATACGACTTGTTAAACAATAACTTGATCAATTTTTAAAGGGTCTGCAATGAGAGTACCATTTGTAGAGAGTATACTGTCCACAGTGTAAGAGGACACAAGAGTAGCTACTGTACCTACTGAACATGTGCCAAAACTATCACAAAGTTTCAAATACTAAAATTAAACTTTTTAAGCAGTTCTGGATAGAGCTATTTGAGTTCTATTTATAACTTTATGACAATTATTTTTTGTTCTTCCCAAGTTTTCATCGTGACAAGCTATGAAAGATATTGTAGTTTTTCTCATCCTACTGTTCCATGAAGAGATGCTCCCCTTTTTGCTTCACTTTATAGTCCTTTTTAGTTCCAAGCATGCAAGTGTTACTCTGAGAATTAACAATTTACAGTAAACCACAAGTGGGTGCCTGAACCTCGAGGACAAATTTATTCTATTATTAGTGTAGTATCCATTACTAAAAGTAGCTCATAGCAGTTAAGCCCACCCCCACTTCCCCCCTCCCCCTACTGTAAATCAGTAACTAAGAATTCCATTTGATTCGAACATAGTTTCATACCCAGTTATTTTGGATTTTATACCAAACAACATTATATCAACTACAAATCCATTGGTTACTTTGTTGAACAGTGATCTTACAAGCAATTTAGTGCAGATGTATTGCATCGTTAAACGAATCTTCAGATTCAACACCCTTTGCTACTTTACATAGTCTGAAGGGAAGATTAATATTCAAGAGACATCCTCAATAATTGCCCAGAATGAATCATTTCTATTGTTTTTACTTTACCTTGATATCCTGGTCCAGGACTTGGAAATCTATATTGCTTCGCTTCTTCAGTTTCCTCTTCTCTCTCTTGCGGCGGTTTTTCTCCCGTTTCAGCTCGGCCCTGGTTTGACTGGGATACGTCGAGGAATTGAGTTCCTCCAAATCCTCCAACATATCCCAGCCATGTAGGAAATCTTCCGGACTCTCTGGCAGGTGTGGCGGGGGTGAAGAAGACGACACCACCAGTTCCTCCTCTATGGTCGCCTCTTGACTTGAAGCATCGCCTAACGAAAGATCATCCCTGGCGTTGGGTAGTGGGTTCCTCTCTGCCAGCAGCAACTGGGCTCCTTCTGTGTCCGAATTGTCGATACTGTTTTCCGGTGGTTCGGTGGAGGTGTCTTTTGGGGCCAGAGGAGGCTTGTCTCTCATTTTGTCGTCTGAGCAGTTGGAATGCACTTGTGGGTGGTATATCTGGCAAGAATGACTGCAGTATTGCACTTTCCTCTCCTTCTTGTCATCTCTGAGTCTATTTGCTATATAAGTGGTCACAGTTTCCGTATCTTCGTTGAACATCTGTAGAAGAAACGGATCGTTTTCTGAAGATGTTTCGTTCAATTTTTCGGTATTTGTTTTAGCGAGAGGACTATCGTTCAAAGTGGCTCTCCCGCGTTCACAACCACAGTTTGTCATTAGAGCACTACTCTGTGCGATGCTGCTGCTTTCCTTGGTTAAGCTGGAATGCCAACAGAGATCCATGTTATGTAACTCTGATTTTCCTGTGACTCCATGTTTTGAACAAAGGGACACTGAAACCTGATGATTCTCCAATGGTAAGTCCACGGCCGGCTTTTCCTCCGCCTGAAAGGGTTTCACCCGTGCAACTGGTGGAGAGGCCATGAAACAACGGTCCGCTCGGCTCCTTACCAGATGGACACAGGGTACGGCAGGGTGGAGTCCAAGCCCACGGGTCGCTTGCACAGTGAAGTCAAATGAACCTAGGCTGCCTCCACATTTGAGACAAAGGAGTTTGCCTTTTGTCCAGCTGGCCTATAAATGAAACAAAATGAAGACAACAAAGGGGAAAAAGTCATGGATCTGCGTGCATTTAACGGTAGCATGTCAACTCTCCATCGACAAAAAATAACATCTATGGCAGTTTTTCGCCGAATCGATCCCTTTTTCTTTTTTAAAACTGACAATAACACATGTGTTTCCAATCTGTTCGAAGATTCGTAATTACATTTCTCTGGCAGACCTTACGACTGTATAACAAACCGATGGCTGCTTGTCTTTTGCTAACCGCTCCACAGGAAATCCTCTATATTTAGCAATTTACCCAGTCAGTCCTGCTCTCCTGCCAATTACTCTGAAAAACATCCTCAAGCCCACCGTGACAAGCTGCTATCTGAGTTTAGGGTTCTGCACTATAGTGGATTTGTGGTTCCAAGGGGGGCTTTGCGCAGTGCAAACATGACCTAATTCATAAATAGGTCGGTAGGGGCATTAGAAGCTAAGCAGAGGGAACAATTGTCGAGCTTGTTTGCAATAGTTCACCTTACAGCTTATGCCACCACGCTGAAGGAGACAAAAAAAAAATCATAATAATAATAAAGTTTAAAAAAAAATTCAATGCCAATAGTTTTTTCATTTGGGACTATATGGTAACCTGATTGCGGTAGAAGTTTTCCATTGATTTTTAAACAGTTGCCTTGAATAGAGACAGTGATACATATAAATGGGACCCTCCCACAAGATCAGGTTACATGTCAAATGAGGTGGAAAAATACCAGCTAAACTACACTTTTATCAAAGAATTCAAAATTTTACACACAAAGCATCATACATTACTGCAGCTACACTGTATTTACAGAGCTTCAGTCCATGTAATAAGGGATATCACTTTGGATATACAGTATATATAAGACTTAGATGCTCAGGCGATGTGTTTAATTAAACCGATGAAGATAAACAAAACCATTTTTGACAGCATAATGTGTGTCAAATATAGAGAACAAATCAATGTCAAAAGATCCCCCATTGCATAATGTAGACCTAATATATTGTAATTACAGTATGGTGGGTGCTCTCTATCTCCACTACATCTATGAAAACCCAACAAAAACATGTTTACAGAACCCCAGACAATGGTACACATCTGTCTATTAAACATGTTGCAATACTGTACTCTATATGCTAGGCATGGTGTAACACTGTGTGTTCAAGAAAATCTTTTTTAAAACATGGATCTTTTGTTAGTTACTGTGTACTTTCTGTACAATGTGATATACGGACAATTCAATTTCTGTACAACCAGCTAATATATATAAAATAAGATATATAGAATCATGGGTGCTTTAAGTATTGTGCTTACAGACTGTAGAGTAGTACTTTAAACTGGAGCTGTCAGGAATATGGACTACGTTCACAGTACCACGCTCCTTCAATATCCCTTGGTTAATACATTTGGATTATCTGCATTAGTGCAAGTAATCCCTTTCATATGACAGAGTACATTATTACCTGACACCAGCAAACACACTCATATCTGTAAAATCGATAAAACTAGGCTGCAGATTATATATAATTCTCCATCAGCATGGCAGCAAAACATAACTAGTGTTTGTGATGTTCATATCGGAAAGATCAAGTTAATGTTTAGTTAGTTCATCATCTTTGTGGTTACAGTATTAGGTGCATCCCCCAACCCCCC
>JXUT01150463.1:0-14387 GCA_000934455.1 Apostichopus parvimensis | reverse complement strand
AAAATCAAACTTTGCCGTACACTGATGCTATTAGAACCCCTACAGTAACAAGTGAAATTGCTGTTTAATTTTTACTCGGTCACTTTATAATCCCTTACTGACTGACCCCTTTTCTCATTCCTTCCCCTCTCCCCACCTTCCATTCTCTCCACCTCCCTTCTTGGTATTGATTAGGCACACCACAAGACAACAGAAACTTGTCGTCTCTGCCAGTATCATGTACAGTATGTGTACTTTCACAGTTCTGTCATCGTCTGGTTCGTCAAAGTATCCGTACAGTAGTATAAATGTGCATGTTATATTTTGGAGATCTGTTGAACTTTGAGAGTAAATTTATGGCAATCCTTTGTTTCATTGGATACAAAGATAAGAGAATTTGACAATCTGTCGGTCAAGGATCAAAGTGGAAGTGATTTTGAAATCATATTGCAGTGCAGTTGTGGTTCACTGTACCTTCTCTGTGTAAGACCAAGAATACCGTTTGGCCTGGTACCTATTGTTTACTGTTTGATACCGCTGCCTATCTGAATGTGACCTTGTTGGAAGACTTGGCAATAGTTGTGCAATAGTTAGACAATCTGTACTTTATTTTTCCAAAAAGATTTGTATTCAATACAGTCGAGCTACAGTTTCAGACATCAATGGGGAAAAAACAGGCCATTTCCCCGATTTCCTTTCATGCTGAAAATGATATATTTCATTTGTGTTTTTCATTCATTCATTTGTTTCCAGCAAGTAAAAACTTTTACAGTGAATAATCATAGGACAGGGACTAGTAGTGTGTACATACTACATATACAAATGATTATTTACACGCTAACAATTACCTTATTGAACCTTTGTTGCCTGTAAAATGATACATACATTAGTACTCTTTTGTTTTAGACCTTGGTGATGAGAAATAGCAGACTTTCTAAATGTCAAGCTTTTGGTGTAAGTATCTACGGTAGATTCATTCTCTTCAAGGCTACAAATACAGTCTAGCAGACAAATTTCCGTGCAGAAGTTTGAAAAGTGTCATGTTGTAAGACTACAGTACCTTACCTGTGAGTACTGTGACTCTTGTACAGCACTACAGGGCTCAATGGTTGTTCAATGTGTAATGCTTCAGCATTCTCACATGGTCTTTGATCATACTGCCTGGTGAACATTATTAGAATTTTTTATTACAAATTTGCCAATACATATCAATCCAGAGGAGGCTTTGTCTTTGCCTCTGTGCAGTCTCCCAGGCATAGCCCTTTGATTACCCTTTTGTTATGTCTATAGGACAAAGGATTAGTTCATTTTAATAACTGACAAATCTACACTGAACCTTTGTTACCATCCTGCGACCTATTGATGAAGTTTGATTGAGCAGATGTTACAGTCCATATATATACGTCAGTGTCATTCATAGTCAACAGTATGAATGCTCAGGGGTGTACTCTTTAACATGGGAATTACAGTCTTTTGGAAATCACATGGACTTCTTTGTATACCCTTTCATTCATTGGGATCAGGCGATATCTTTCAAATTTGCACACAAGCTTTATATTATAAGCAATTTGTTAACATTTGGTCTCCCTTTGAAACACACTGTATATTGTTGATTTTCAAATTGTAATATGAGGCACTACAGAAAAGTAACAATCGATCAGACCATGTTCTATTTGAATATTCTGTCTATCTGTTTAATTAATAGCAGGTTAACAAATTTACAAAAATACTGGGATTTGAACAAATATGTTCAGTAGAATTCACAACTGATTTGTGAATGTGATGGTTACATAGTAACTTTATGAGACAGTTATGGAACAAATAATTTTCAAAAGAATAACAGTGCTTCAAAGATTATGTATGTTTTTGCTTCTCATATTTTAATAAACCGAATACTAAAGGGTTTACATTCACTCAATGCCAATCACAAACATTTACCCCCCCCCCCTGCCCTATGGAGGCACTTCTTCCTTAGTAGTGAATTTAGTAATGTACAGTACAAAAAGCAAACCAGATATTTTTACATTTTCACAGCTTTTGAAATGAAACTTGGTTAGGTTTTGCTAGTGACTGATTTGGTTAAACTTGGTAATGATATTACTGTAAGTATTACAGTACGTCAAAATTTTTCAAATTTCAAAGCAAAAATGTCAACAAGATATGAGAACTGTCTTTGAAGGAGTTTGTACTCATATCGAAAGAGAATAATTTTAGAAGCACTGGAGGGTTTCTTTGTAGGCTTCCTATCTGTCTTGCCTTCTTTATTTTTATTTGTTCAGATTAACTGTAAAAATAATCTGCTTAATTCTCAAAAATTTGATCAATTCAAGGAATAAAATGATTTGGTGATATTCATGAATCCAAATTTACTTTTTCAGTTTTGTTTGCTGCCACGGATCGATAACTTAAGTTAAGACGGACAATACTGAAGCTCAATACTTGACTTTTACAATGACTCATGTGCAATCTCATATTGGGTGTGGGATGATAGATCGACAAGAAGAAACACTATATTTTGGAACCAACAACAACAACACTTATCCTGTTCCAAACTCAAATACTAGGAATGCTTCACATGACAAGTCAAATACTAAAGTCTGGTCCAAAATCGTCAGTCCTTGTTCACTTATGAAAGCTTTGTCAGTGCCTATTGATGCAGATCTCATATTGTGGATTACACTGTGTAGCAGCACACTTGTGTATAGGACTCCAAATTTGAGCACTAGGGAATGGTCAGTACTTGTTGTGTGTGTAAAATTAGGTGGCTTAGTAAGAATGAAAGATGCTATTTAAAGTTTCTGCATACAGTAACTTCAACATAAACAATCTTGAAGTGGACTAGTAAAGGGTTGAAGGAAAGTTATCCTTAACAAATTCCAGATTAACTTGTCTTTTGTCCTGCCTCATTAAACTTGAGGTACTGTACAACGTACAGCCATTAATGCAATAATTTCCTAAACTTCGATTTTAGGGTGCTTAAGAGCAGAAAGCCCACATTGTTTGATCTCCCACAGACTTACTGGTGTTGACTGATAATTCTATATCTCTCTTCCAAATTCACTCGCAAGCAAGAAACCTTGCTTCCACAGATACAGCATTGCTAGATAGACAATATTCTGTAAGTGCATCATTACAGCATTTACTCAATGACATTGTCTGTAGATCAGACAGTTTTACTAACACACACCAGACATCCAACCCTACATGCTACATTTCTACTCTCACACTTGTCTCTGTGTCAGAGTGTATAACGTGTAGTCTGTTTATAATAATTGTGGTAGTTTTGTTGTAAACGTTTCGTAATTCTGAAAAATGAGGTTGCAGTGAATTACAAACAAGGAAATCATGCTAGATTTTTGCACTAACTAGAATGTAACTTAGTCAGTACTTAATGAAGTTTGATCCACCTTCTCAACAGTTTGTCTGCTGGATACTTTCCATATAAACACATGTACGTTAAGACACAAATTTCAAGCTTTTTGCTTCACAACTTGAACTGAAACTTGTCTAAACTGAACTTCTGTGTTACTATGTTATGGGATTTTACTACATGGACTAGCATTGCAACATATTATTCAATTTCAACTCAAAAAGCTGCTATTCTTCAGGATAATTTACATCATGCTTGCCTTCATTTGCTTCAACTCCAAAACAACACAGTTACAGCTCTAATACCCTACTTATTATCTCTGAGATGTATTTTGGCCGATGATGTATTCAGCTAAATAAACAGTAAAGATCAGTGAGCCTGGTTTACCATTCTTAATAGTTAGTTGTCTTATGTTTGTACTGATTAAAGCCAGACCACGGAGACCAATGAAATACTTGGTATTTATCTAGCTCCTTAATCGCAATATCGTCAGACCACCAAAGTGTAAGGTGACTCAGAGACTTAATGATAAAACTTGTTTGCATTATTTACTGTTCATTTGTAGCAGATAGCATTTAGAACTGACTGAATTGGACAGTACTTAGTGTATAGGGGAAGGGGAGTTGGTGGGGGGGGGGGGAAAGGGCGTTATAGTGTTATAAGAATCATGATCTAGAACTGGTAGCATTTTGTTGTGTCTTTATATATGTAAAGTTAATTAGTGATTGTCTAGATTTGGTCTGCAGAATGGGTGGTTGGTGAACAGATTTTATCATACAAATTTGCCGTTGCACAGAATAATTTATAAAGTATCGTAAATATTGGCAAATTGCTATACATGCTTGTGCAAAGAATAGCAGTTTTCGTATGTCACAGGAATCATAATTTTTTAAAGGAAAGTCTATAGAGCCTTCTAAATTGTTACACTAAACCAGATGAGAATTGTAGTACCTTGCATTGTACTGGTTCTTCTCTGACTAATACATTACCAGGCCTGGCTGTTGTATAACAGTATGTGCACTGGATTAAAGATTCACACATTTTCCTCACGGCACACCATAATTTTTTGTTGTTGTCACTAAACCCAATGACTGGCAACCTGGTAGATTATACTCTGACCAAACCATGAATCCAGGCTTCATTAAATGGATAAAGGGATTCTTTCCATATCCAATCTTTACCCAGAGATTTTAACTGTATTCACATTCATTACGTTACTGCTCACAATATCAGCGAGATTTCTAGTACCGTTTAATCCGTTTACAGAAATACAGTAGGTGTGTGTCCCCGTCCCGGTTATTGTTCTATGGCAAGTTCTGTGTTCAATGTTTATGACTTTCACTATTTCATGACTCTTGGTGTGAAACATGGTTTCATGTGCCTCGACTTTCCTTCAACGGTCAAGACTTGAGTAAGTGACAACTAGGTTTCACCTCAGTAACCTCAAAATGCAACATTAAAAGGGCAGAGAGACTGGGTTTCTCTTCTTAGTAGCAGTTTGTGCTCTCATCATCTCATGGTACAGTACATGTATGGGATGGTGCATTGTTCTATGTTATTTATTCTCAGTGTGTCTGTTGTTGCATTAAAGGCATCGAAGACTCGCCCGAAACCGTCTAACACTTCTGTTGCACCTAAACTAGGTCAGATTACCAGCATCAGACGTTTCTTTGTGGGCGAGTCTTCACTCCCTTTAAGGCAATGTTGGAATATGTACCAGCATAAGTGCCCTTATACAAGCTCATGATATCTGCAAACCATTACAACATCATTGCCAGTTACCAGGATGGGGTAGTGTTACAGTGAGTACTGTACCAGCCTAAAATTAAGCACTTCCTTGTTGTTATCATACCAGGAAAACAGACACTGCGACTTCTTACATTCTGTCCGGATTTAGGAATCAAAACTTGGTTGGAAACCCAACCATAGTAGTAAAAGACAGAAATTTTGTATAAATTTACTTTTGTTACGGTTCTTGTCTTCCTAGAAGTCATTCATTAGCCTGTTAATTATTAATACACAATCAGTTTTGGTTAAACTGCCCAATGCTCAGTAACCGTTGCTATTGTGATGGTGTGTGTGTGAGTATGCCTGTATGTGTATGTATGTGATGGCCAGCTTGTAAACACAATATCTCAAGAAGCACAATTGAGTCAATGTCATGCTTGGTAGGTAGATGCTTCATGATGTGTAGATGTGCCCTATTGTTTGTGGTTCCCATTCATGCATATTGATGAGTGGGTAGGGCTTAATGTAAAATTCTTATAATGGCAATATCTCTCAAACCGTATGTCTGATATAGTTCGTACTGGTATGGTGAATCAGTTTATGATAAGTACGTGGTCATATAATTGAGAAATTCATTCTCATTGTTATTCATGAATGGGCATGTCTAGAGTGTTATTGCAGTGAAGAGCTTGTTAACACGATACCTCAAGACCAACAAGTTGAATCAATGTCATACTGAGTAGGTAGATGTCCCACGTTGTGCCCTATTGCTTGTGGTTCCCATCTCATGAATATTGATGAGTTGGCCAGGCTTAACATTAAAATTCTTAAAGTGTCAGTATCTCTTCAAACGGAAGTCCGATCAGAAGGTTATCTCAGTTGGTCTCAAATTCTTAATTTGTTTTGTGATTTATACCAGATGACTTGTATGTTGTCAAAATATTTCACAGTGCATTTAAACAACTGTAGAACTCTTGATAACAGAAATTTTCCTTCTATTCTTTCAATCTATATTTCTACAGTATATATTTCACATAGGAATTGGAATGCAATATCTATACTGTAAAATCCTTACCAGTGAATTAAATTGTTGATGATTTTTTAACATGATAACTGATTCCTGATACCTTTCTTTATATCTTGCCATAATAGTCAATAGATAAGCCTCCTCATTTTAGTGTGCACAAGTTCATAAATATATTAACATGTATGGCTTACCACACTATGAATATGTTTAGGCATTTGTCATTTTCTGGTTGTCAGGTATTTTGCAACCTGCTAGTCAGTGGATTAAAAGAAACTATTTAATGTTAACTAACATTGTTCAACATGTACTAGAGCCTTCTTGGTAAAAAGGTGAATGTAACAAATTCTCAGGAGTGAAATTGGTCTGGGATAAAAGAGGCCTTCCCACTGCAGGGTCCTTTTTTTCCATTCCATCCAGCAGGGTGTTGGTAAAGATTCCCCCAGAGATACAGTAGCTTTACCAAGTCAATTAAGGCAAAGTTATTCATGTAGCGCTGGATAAACAGTACATAAAACTGGAATGATTGTGCAGCCAAACTCTCCCCTCTTCTTACAGGTCTTTCTCCAATCTACATCTATGTATGTATCCACCCATATACCTAATCAACTGATTTAGCACTGTTGCTCCTACATCCCACTTCCGGGAATTCATGTTTTTTTCCAGTCTGCTTTCATGTTCAAGGGTCTTCAGTCATAGTGGCAATGCCCAGTATTACAGTACTGTAACTTAACAGATCCTTCAATCTATAACAAGTGGAAACTACCACTCTGGCAGTGCTCGGGTATGTTCGAACAAGTTTCATTAGGAGACAAACGGAAAGCAAACAAAAACAAAGCTCTTGCTTTGATCAAAAATTTACAAAAATAAAAAAAATGTAAAGATAGTAGAAGCAGTTGTAATAAAAAATGGATAGTACATAGTTGATACAATAACGAAACTGAAATGTATTATGACTTTGTTTTTGATATGTAATAGATACATGGTTCTTTTGTTCCACATTAATTGCATTCCGTACAATTCTAACCTTTCGTGCTCTTTCTGTTCATTTTTCAGCCGTTTGGATCATGGGCCGGGTTGAGTAAAAAAAATCGTGCAAAGTTCCCAGAGAGTGCATGGCGCTGTATATTCTACATTGCATCATGGTCTCTTGCCGCTTACGTGCTGTTAGGGAATCATTTCTATGTTTTTGAAGACCCGCCAACCCTATTTAAAGGTGAGATTGGTTTAAAGTTGAATCTTTGGTGTATCCCAGAGTGGTTCTGTAAGCCTCGGGAAACCTGATGACCCCTTATATTGTGTGGTACCCTTCTAGTTTCTTGCTGAAGGCAAAAGTATAGAAGGCAAAAACCTTTCTTGCAGCTCTTGCTGCTCTGATAACCCCATCCAATGACCACCCTCTGATGACCACCCTCTGATGAGGAGGGGGGTGGGAGGGGGCATTAACAGGAGCAACTGAAATTTCATGAAGTTGAATTGCATTATAAATACACTCTGAGCTAAATGCCAATACTATGCTGGCTTTGTAAAGATTTAATCAATTTTATTTGATGACTGTCGACCATTGTTTGACCCCTGGATCGCAGAAGTGTACTTGTCATAGCTATCTTGTTATCAATAGGACTCTCTAGTATTTCAGAACACTGCCAGGGTATGTTGATTAGTGTATAACTCATGACCCTTAAAAAAAAATTTACCTTGTACTGCACAAGCTGTCTATATAGTCCAAGTGAACTCATAAACAAGTTTACACCAGCCCAGTGAAAGATATAGATAAAATGTATACCCTGATATTCCAGTGTGATAACAGTATCGTAATTGGCACCTGTAATAATTATTTCATACAGTCAATGGAACTGTGAATTCTAAAATATACGACAGTTTTAAAATGTACAGTATTTTTTACCTCAGAGGTGGAGCGGAAGCTTTAGAGCCTTTTCAAGTTGAGTTTACTTTACTAATTTGGAAGTTACTGTGCCTAGTCAGAAGTCTGTTATCAGGACCCACATTTTGGTAAATAGTGGTCCAAATTGTACAAACAAGCCAGGCTATCCACTATTGCATAACGCACAAGTTGTCACATGGCTGTAATTACTCTGGGTGGATTAGATTCTCGGTATTAAGCTACATTTTTGGCTTGGTGACCCCGATTTTCACCTTCATCATCATGTTGGTAACTGTACAGTGGCAGATGTTGTGGACTGGGGGGGGGGGGGGGGGGGTGGGTTTACATGGAGGAAGTAGAATGCCAAATCCCTGCCCGGAGAAATGTTTATACGATGAACAGCGATGCTTTGTTTAAGATTTGTCCGCTTTGTTTTCCACCAAGATCAGCTTTCTTCTTTCGGAATCTTTCGGCCGCCCTCCAAAGAAATTGTTTCGGGTGGCCAACCTAAAAAGGGTCACAACTCCCCAATGCCCCAGGGGATTAGGTGAAAATCACAATACAAGCCCACTGCCATCTCTGTTAATTGTACAGCTACACGATTCAACAGTACAAGCCAAATTACAGATTTTATATAGATGATGATAAGGAGGATTGTTTAAAAATGACATTTTGAAAAATTAATTTAATAATTAACAGACGATCATGAACCAAACTCTTTTAGTGTGCAGGTATCATTTCAATGCTGTTATAGGTTTTAAACGACTGCAGATCATAAGTGTCAAGCCCAATTGTGTTGCACTGAAAATTGCTATATAGTTTTCAAAGTACTTCCCTCTATAAATTAGTCACAGAATAATATTGCATGAGTGTAAAATTAGACAAATAAACAGAGAGGGGGAAAAGAAGGTTTCCATACTGAGGACTTAGGACTTATACTGTATACTACTGTACTAAAAGCCACAGGTGTAAAGTTCATGACATCTGTATAAAGTTATAACCTGGCAAAGGGGAAATGTTTGTGTTTTTCTCGTGGTTAAAATATCACAGTAAGGGAACATCTCTATAGAGATGATCTCTGTAACAATGGTTGTGAAATGCTTGTTGACATTAGAATGTAAGGGACCATGTTGTTGTTACTCTCTAGCAAAGATATGGAGGCGATATTGATGACAGCAACTGAAATTTCTTGACACCTATGTATCGGTGGATATTGTTAGCATATAGCCTATCAAATCTGCCCCCTTAATAGGCACTCAAATGTCAAGTCAGAGGTACATTTTACGGCTTGCCATATTGCATAGTTGTACGTAGTATCTACTGTGTAATGTAACATAAATTTACAATGCAGTGCAAAGTATTCTCTGATAATTTTTGTCAATTTTTAATTTACCCTTGCTTTATGTGTTGTCCAGTTGCTTCCAAATTGAGCTACAGTGCTGGAATAATGTTTTAAAATCTTATCCGAAAATGATTAATGTGTACACAGTCCTCTCAGATCCTGTTTAATTTGCCTGTGATTGTTTAAACACTTTGATCATGTACATGTTTAATGTTTTCTCTGTGTTGATTTTATTTGACGATACTGTAAAGGTGAGCAAACTTTTTTGCACTTGGAGGCAGATACTGTGCAGTACAAATCAATGTAAAATCGTTGAGCTGCTGCGCATACACTGTCAAGTGAAGTGGTTCGAAAGGTATATTCTGTAACTAATTATGCTCTATCATAGTTAGTCAAGCAACGAATATTAAACAAGTTCCATCAGAGTTCAATACGAATACCAAATGAAGAATTTTACAATTTTAGCCACTAACTTACAAAAAAGCGAGTGCAAAGAAAAACTTAACTGGCTACAGTCAATTTCTGACTGGTATTTTCCGGAATGACAAGACACATTGTACCTGTTGTTAATGGACTGTAGACCATTCATTGAGAAAACATACTGTTGTATGTATGTGTGTATACATGTGTTGTGTATGTATGTATTTATCTCTATTCTCTAAGCATACTTGTACATAATCATTATATTTCAATATTTCTTGATTCCTCCCAACATTGTAGGTTGGTACCCTGGAAAGCCTGTGTCCTTCGATATCCAGATAGTCTATATGGTTGAGGGAAGCTTCTACCTTCACTGTATGTTTGCTACCATCTTCCTAGACGTTTGGCGCAAGGATTCTCTAATGCTGTGTATTCACCACGTGGTCACTCTTGCTCTGATAGCATTATCATATGGTGCTAGGTGAGAACCCATCTTCAAGATAAATACAAATCTTGTGGTTATCTATAGGGATAAATCTGTAGTTATCCATTAAGAGAGATTTGGAGTAGAGTTGAGTGGTTAGGAGCAGTGTGGACAATTGATACAGAGTCAATAGGTTGAAAGAACCGAAGATGAAAATCAGAAGATCAGAACATTTAAAACTTACCCATCGGTTCTTTATACCTTTTTCAACTGTCCCTTCAAATATCTGAAATTGTAAGTGGTGATTCTAAGCTTGAACCTTTTGTTTCTTAATTTACTTGTCATTTAGCCTCTGAAGAAGATCCTGCTAGGATCGAAACATCAGGCCAACTTACTTTTACACACTTAATTTATTTGCTCAGTAAATAACTTGAAATTGAAAAAGTCATAAGTAAATGGACTACAAAGACTTGTCCGGGCAATGATTTGTTGAAGATTAAATTAATTCCTTAGTTACTCAATAAAATTCAATTGGGGGCAGGGGGTGGGGGTGGGACCAAACTCTTGTAGAATGTCTTAGTTTGATCCAGTGCATGCATACGTGGTAGATTCAGAAGAATTGCAGATGTGACTAAAGAACATGGCTTTAATGAAGAATGTTTGTTATTTTGTTCTGCATTTTTCAGGTATACGACGACAGGTGTAATGGTTATCTTCTCTCATGACTTTAATGATATCTGCCTTGAGTTCGCTAAGTGCATGATCTACACCAAGGTACGACGTGGAAAGTTCCACATGCTGAACGAACGTCTAGCAAATGTTGCCTTTGGTCTGTTTGCCAGTGGGTGGTAAGTCCTTTGATAATTTTGCTTTGTACTTTTTGGGGAAAAAAAGTGGTAAACTGAGATATGTTAGTAAATTTCTTGTGATATTTGGTGCTTGACATGATGAAGAGGGACCCTTTAAAGGAATTGTCTGGTGGAAGATTGTGATACATTGTCCTCATAGTTCTTATTTTTCTCTTTCTAACCATGTGAAAATTGTCCCCATTCGACATTTTCTTCTTTTAGAAATCTGGTTTTCAAATTCACCAGATTCTCACCAAAAGAACCGTTAGTTTGAACGCATCAATTTGGTGAATGACGTAGTAGTGCAAGCAAATAGGCAAAACAAGCGACTTGAAGTTAGCACTCCCATTTTCGCAGCAAATACACTCTCGTGTGTACACGCACAGGTGATTGTCTATTATAAATTACGTACACCTCGCGAACGTACGTATACAGCAGCCTATGCCCAGTTGGTACATACATAGTGTTGAACATAATACACTCTCACAAACCACTGTTCATAAACTGTCCTTCGAAATCGCTGATATAAAATTCACGGATCAACTTTACAGTAAAAAGGAAGCTTGAAAAGTATTTGGAACATCGAAAGATGAAACTTGGCGGAATCGATGTCAGAGCAGAATGTAGTACCGAAAAGCTTAGGCTTTGCAGAACTGTCCGATTGTAAACGTTAGAGTAGCCTACATGCGATCATTCTTCACATTGGAGCTGGACAGGGCGATGTATAAACAATGAAGTGTCTGCTGTTCAAACTTATCTTGTGTTACACAAAAATCATGAAATCACTAATACACAACATATATGACGGCTTAACAATTTTCTTAAAACGTGTAATTTATAAGAAATTTACCGAAAATTAAGGAAGAATTTAATCTGTATTCAAATGCGGTTTTTGTTGTGATTACTGAATGGTATGGAGCGTGGGTTATGTCGCAATCTGCATTTGCCAAGTTGACGTCACATTCTCTACTGTTCAAAGTATACTTGATATATCCATCCTAAACAATTCAAAAGTTGTTTCTCTGTCAAAGGCAAACTGAGCGTTCTCATATTTTGAAAACATGTGTGGAAAATTATTTATCGTTTTTTAAGGTAACTTCTAGGGGCTACCAGACAATTCTTTTAACAGTTGACTTGTTCGACCAGTACGTTGGCAAATCAACATTTAAACTGTTGTTTAGGTATTCAGGCAATCATTACACGATCAATGTCTTCAGGGAGTGATGACTTGTATGAAACGAAGAACGGAAAGTTGACTGAGGAATTACAAATAAATTAAAAAGTTCAACAACCAATAATCTCAGGAGTAAAAGACCTTAGCCTGAGTTGGTGGCAATCACCTACGTAGCCATTTCTTTTCTGGGGAAGGAGGGTAGATATGGCCCTTCAGAGGAAATAATACTTTGTAATTAGTGTTTAACCAGGGTTCACAGCCCAATTTAACTCACTAAAACCCAGAAGGGGCATAAAGAGATTTCAAGAGAAATTCAGTGTTTTTCAATGTACAAATATATGCAAACGTATCATAGAAGTAAATGGAATACGATTAACTGGAAAATCACTATAAAAATTTCAAAAGGGGAAAAGACACTTCTGTCAAGAACAGGCTTTAACTCCAGCGTGACCTTGGGGATTTGAACTTCTAACCGAGCTATCCAGCCGTTTCCTTTTGTTGAACCAGAAGTTTGAAAGAAAGATGAACAACAAAGACGTTTTTCTTTCTTGTCATTTTATGTACTCCGTGCTTTGTTCGCCTTGACAATACAATAGGTGAACCACTGTACGACACCATTGTGTACAGTAATAATGACAGAGTTCCATTCAGTAGCTTCTGTTGCATCGTTCCAGTTTGTTACTTCCGGTAAAAAACCGAAGCCCTCATTTGCTTAGTCTTGATCTACCTACAGTATGAGTATGGAAGCCAGACATGGGCCATATAAATAGGAAGTCACATCTCAAGAGCAGACTGATTAAGTTTACGTTGTTTGCTACTAAGAAGGATGAAGAAATGCATTCTATCATAACTTTGACTACAGTTACTTAGCCATGTATTGTTAACATAGTACTGGCACCAAAGTTTTTTTGCAGAAAAGACTTTTTTTTTTAATGTGGAATTTTTTTTTATGCTCTTTTGTTTCTCCAAATGTTAGCATTGGATGATTTTTTTTGTTTTCTTTATCAGGATTTTGGGCAGAATGTATTGGTTCCCTCTGAAGACCTTATACTCAATTCTACCTCGTACTGCTAAGATCTACTACACAGGCCATTTACCATTCGGTATTGAATTTAATGTCATGTTGTGGGCACTCATGGGTATGGATCTCTATTGGTTTGCTGTAAGTATAACATTTTTGGAGCTTATTTACATATTTTTTGGCAGGGAATAGCCCCTTCCTATTTTTCTCACTTTACTACACATGATTTTTATGGAATAGCCCCCCACCTTTATGTCTTCTTTTGAAAAAAATAATCTTAGCATGTAAGTCTTTATGCTGTGGGGTGTATTTGGGGAGTCCTTGGTTTGCATATTTTATTTAAGTGTAATCAGTCAACCAAAAAGTGAGTTCCCAGAAGAAATGTAACACTCACCATGGAGGTTTCTCTGCCAGAAACAAAAAGAAGGGGAAAAAAACATATGCTCGGTCTTACACGACATGGCATCATGACACATTTTGAGATAGATGCTTTCATTAATGTGCTTTGAATAAACATTGGCACCCAGTGTGTTCCATTCCCTATAGCTTCAAGTGGAATCTAAATATGGAGTATTTTGTTGCAAACTCCAAACCTTCATTGATCGCTGATGGGTAAATGCTCAACAAGGATATTAACGTACCAGCCCAAAAAAGTTTTTTCCCTCCCTCGTGATAATGTGAATTATCCAGAGTGTGCGTTCAACTGTGCTTTCATCACTGCGTACCATTGGCAGGTTTAAATTGTGAAGCCCAAGTTTTTTGGTTTTAAAATGTGACCTTTTCTCTTTTTCTGCTTTTCAGTTCATTGCTTACTTCTTCATCAAGATCATAACGGGACAAGTGTCGGAGATGGAAGACATCCGAGAAGACGATGAGTCATCAGATGACGAAACCTACAAGAACGGAAAACTAGTGGAAGACAGTGTTGCTAATGGGTAAGGACATTCATTGATGAGTTGAAACAAAGACTCTGGGTCCATTTTATAACTCTGAAGAATTTAAATCATAGCGGCAGAAGTCATTGGTAATAAACCCCTCAAAAGGGGTTTAATGTCATCTGCAGAAAATATGGTGACAATGGTCAGTTGGTGGGGGGCCCAAATGTAGTTAGTACAAGGATGGGAGGCCAAATATCAGGAAGGGCATAAATTTGTGGAATGTGAAATGTTCGT
>JXUT01150445.1:0-10921 GCA_000934455.1 Apostichopus parvimensis | reverse complement strand
GGTGGGCATATTCCACAATGCTTGTTCCGTTGTTGAGATGCAAAATACTACAGATTTATTCACTTTATCAGGATGAGTGAAATGTCTAAGGCTGTGATATGTTATTCATGGAAAATACAAACAGCTGGATTGTTTTTCGCGGTTACAATCAGTGACATGATTATAATATCTTGAAAATAAGTTCTGTTTTGTGACTGGATTTTTTTATGTTGATATGTTGTTTTTATGTTGTTATGAGTTTTTATGTTGATAATGTGTGATCAAGTGACTTCATTACAACTAAACAGTGGTTTCTGTAGGGATCCTAATTGCGGCGTCCAAATATAATAATAAGAAGGGGAAAATAGGACTGTTTGATCATTTGTCCATCATTGCACAGTCACAAGATATTGCGCTTTGGATGTGCGCAATGAGCTTATAACCTGATCAAAATTTACAAATTTCAACAAGTAACGTACTATGGAGATGAGAGTTGGACCACTGTGTTTCTCTTACAGTGTTCTGTGAAACATTTTAACTCTTAGTCTTCGTTATCTCTTTAAAAAGCTATTTGTCATTATCGGCATTTCCCTATGCAGTGGCGGAGCGTCCATACGGTCAGGGGGCGGATGCCCCCCCCCCCCCTGACGGACTCAAGTGGACTGCTAGCGCCCATTTCAGCTTTTTACCACTTTTTAATTATTCGCGATTATTGACTTCTTCATTGCTTTTTTATGACATATTTCTGCCAATATAGGTGTTGGCAAACTGTCGTCCCCCAGATGTGGTATTGTTGGCATTGGCAGGTCCAGAATACCTAATAGGCACAACAGGCATTGTGTCAGGGCTACGAAAACATGAGCACTCACAAAGATACCACAGGGATTGTGATAAAGCGCATGTACTTTCAACTCCCATATAAACTTCGGAGTTGTCACAAATGGCGATGACACCTATTTATTCTTCGTTTATCTGCAAATTAGCAAGGCCCGGAAAGGGTCATTTCCGGCGATCTAGGGAGTATCTTTACTCAAAAAAATTATGTACGCTCCGCGCCAACCTGTGGTGGCGCTCCGCTTAGATACTGTCGAAAGCGCCCCTACAGACCATTCTCGCCCCCTCTGACCAATACCCCTAGCTCCGCCACTGTCCCTATGTACCGGTATATCTCCATATATTTGTCGTATCACGTGTTAGCATATAGGCCTAAGGCCATTTGGCAGTATTATAGTACGTGTGTGGGTGGGGGAGTGGGGCAAGGGACGTTTGGGCAATGAAAAACACATGCAGTCCGCGACTGAACAGACAGTAAGAATTTCAGTCAGCTCATAATAATGATTGAGTATATTCATGTATGGTACGAACAGTGGACCCTATAGGCTATAGATTGTCAGCATTTCGCAAAAACAAAGGCTTAGTATAGCCTCTTAGTACACTGAAGACCCTAGTTTCGTGGATAGGATGTTTTGCAGGTTCAGTCCTAAGAATATAAAGTTCAATCTTAAAGACATTTGAAGTCTTGATTCAGTCAGGGAATCAGTTGTTGTATTATGTAAAACGGATTCATTACTATAGGCTACATCGCGATATAGAGCAATAGCATGGCCAAACCATTTCAAAAAATCATATAATTATTAAGATTTTGGACTCGAGTGAGCCTGCTTTTAATTATGATTCAAAGAAGCATTATGTTGATTTTTGGAGGGGAGCCGTCATTCTAAGATACTAGGCTCAAATAGGTCACGGAGCAGATTGTAAACTTATTTTACAAGGATTTAATAAATGCGTGAATTCATCTTGCGAGATTCTAATATCAATTCCCTAATGATGCTCAACAGTTTCGTTGATAAAGGGTCTTGTGATTTTTTTTGAGGGGGGGGGGATGAAGAATAATACTATTCCAACTAGAATTATAATTTTCCAACTTCTTTACTTTATTAGTTAAGGTGGCTTATACTGTAACAGCATAACACGAGTGGGTTGTCAATTCTTTGTACCTTAATATGATATACAGGGGACTAAATATTCTAATGTGCTAAATCGAACACAAATTGGCCGTATTCAGACAATTTTAAAGTTAGTTTGTCGTATTTTCAACTTTATTATGGGTTGTACAAGGAGTTAGAAACAAGATTTTTGGTTAATTTTAAATTTTGAATTTCGTCAAATCTTGTTTAAGCATAAATTAGAAATATTAGAAATAGCCTAATATTATTGAGCCAGAAATCATAATTATCCTGTCAAGAGTACGATCAGCTGAAAGGTCTACTGTATAGACCCCAACTATAACACGCTATCATGGAAAAGTTTCTTGTGATTACGTAATCGACCTGCCTTGGTCGTAAAATGACCTCTTTTTACCAATTAGTCTGCAACGCCTCCCCCATATTTGTTCTTGTATGAGGGTCTTTGTGTGAACGCTGTATCATTAACTATACTGTAGACATGAACATATTTCCACACAGTGTTTACACAAAGAGCCTAATGGTGTTAAAAAGCTATGTAGGCTAATTGTATAGCCTGATGTCGATTAACGACCGTTGCAGGTCGATTACGTAATCACAAAATTTTCCTAGCTATAGCGTGCTATAATTGGAGCCAATAAAGCAGATCTTTAAATTATTTTAGGAGATGTTGCATAGATAACAAAATTCAACTGTCATTTTTGGACCACCGATTTTCCAACTATTGAATATTCAAGCCAATTATGGGGGGGGGGGGGGTAGAGACACCCCTTCCAGACCCCTGTAGCTACGTCCCTGATAGCAGGTGCGGATATAGGGTTTTTAAAAGGACGGGGTGTGGTCCTGAGGTCATTAAGCCGACTCTCATATAGGGGGTGGGATGTGTGGGCTTCTCCCATATATCTAAATGAGAATTGCAGACGTGAAATGGCGCCTTCTGGTGTAGGCCTATATATAAGACTATATATTATAGGTCCAAATGCTCTCTCTTTTTACTTTTTCTCTTTTTCTTATCTGTTTTCGTTATCCTTATTTTTCTTGCTTTTTTGTGTGGTTTTCAAATGGAGGGAAACTTTATGCATCTAACCGGTAACTTAATTGATACAAAAGGGTAAACTCTAGCATATTTATAAGTTTACATATCGATATATATATATTATATACAATATGAAAGCGTACGAGATGTGTTGAGTTGATTCGTAGATTCTCACTCACTCTCCAAGCTGAATTAATTTTCTACCTGGGCTTTATGCTACTGTACTCAAAATCGGCCGGAGGGTCTGATTTTATAGTTATAATATATAATAGTTAAAAGTAAAATAGTTATAATATAAGATAAACACAAGCATTTTACTCGGAATCTTATAGCCTATGGTATATTTTTTGTTATTAATTTTATAGTTAAAATAATATATTTATAATAGCCTATAAGATAAACAGAAGCATTTTATTCGAAAATCTTATAGCCTATTGGTTAGGAAAAATAATATTTTGGAGCATAATTTTTGCATTTTTTCGAATTTGACAAATGCTTTTTGAAAATCCTACTTGTTTCTCGAAATGTATACCGTTTTTTAAACCGAAAGTTTCCCCATCTTATCTGAATGATGAAACATCGGCATTTGAACAGTTTATGTAGAATGTTTGTAATAAAGGAGAAGGAATTAGTAAAAGTCCAAAGAAAAATAGTGTAAGTTGATAAAAGTTCGAAATTTCGATACAACACATTTGCAAATTTTGACTCCTAAGGTTTGAAATAAAATAGTCAAATATTTTGAGATAATAAGGTCAAATCTCGATTTATTTTCCTACAAGTTTTGTATCTAATTTTAAAACTACGTCAACAATTTGATATTTTGAGAAATATATAATACTATTTTGTAATGAATGCTGATACAAGTTTTCGAAAATTCTGTAAAGAAAGTCGAAGATTTGGTATAAAAGTATAGAAATTCTAGTATACAGAGTCAAACATGTTGATAAAACAGTCGTAATACTGACATTTGGAGATAAAGATAATCTCGATTTATAGAGTTTTTCAATACATGCGGAAGAAGTTCCCGGGGAGGACCCAAAACCTTTTCATATGAGAGTCGGTTTCAACAATCCCAGGGCCGCAACCGGCCTCTTTTATAAAAAAAAATACCATAAAAGAAATATTTAAAAAATGGATCTGCCTATATGGTCGTTCCAGATAAAAGGTTAACGTCACTGCAAAAGTCGGAAGGCCTTCATTTTATCAACTTTGTTTGAAAGTGACGAAGCTTTTAGAAATCAAACTTTTACACATTTCATTATTTACACTTGCAACAAACATATTATAATCTAAGTCATGTTGAGGAAGTGGTGCACTCTACTGTTAAAAAAATGTTGTCACGTGGTAGAATAAGGTTACACGCGTTGAGACAGACCAGGTAGACTAAGTTTTGCAAACTTGCAGACGATTTCGATATAATTCTAAATTCGCTGACTAATACGAAATTTTTCGTTAGTTATATTTTTTTATATGGGGTGCAACAATATGATGCATTCACATATTTGAAATTCATGAAACTTGGCGCAGAGTTCAACAACAATTGGAAATTTGTAGCGTACCACAGGACACTAATTAATTGCGTTAATTTATTGTAAAAATGTTAGCTTCAACGTTGAAAATCTGTTATTGTCATTGGCGAAATAGGCGAGGAACTCATGCAGTCGGCCTTCAACCAGACTGCAGAACTAAGCTGCGAAGGACTATATGTTAGTAGTTAACATAAACAGGCTACTTATATTGCTCCCCCGGTTTAGATATTGCTGAACAAGGACTGAATTTAAAAGGATTTGAACGATCCAAATGCTATCAAACATGGAAATGGCTTAGTGATTAAGTTTGAGGGAAATAAAGGGGAAAATTTGTCCGAACCTAATGAATGCCTCCCTCCTTCCCCTGTAAGATTATGATATCTATACTGTGTGTTATTTCTTTCACTTAAAATACAACATCACCACAATCCCAAACAGAAAATGATATGCCCTTGAACGGATTTCAACTTTCTGAAGAACTTCCCTTAGACTGTTTTGGTTAAAATCTAAGATCTTCAATTAAATTCATTGTGTTCACAGTTTTCATCAAGCCTTTGTTTTCGACTATGATTCCTTAGATGTGTTACCTTGTGTTATATAACTCATGAACAATGAGTTTCATATACGAAACACTGGTGATATTTCAATGTTGAATAGCGTAGAACATTTGATCAAAGTCATCTTCAAAGGCTTCTGTAAAGAGAAAATAACTTTTTTTTGCATCAAACGCTAATCTGATTTGGCAAGGAACTTTGCAAGTTATATTCGACAGCAGTGAAATTCAAGGAATTGAGACCGAAATTGAAAACTAATTCTACATTATACCAACATCTTCACATATATAGACATTTTCTTTCTCTCTCTCTTTCATTTTCGTTGTCGTCTTCTTCTTCTTCTTCTTGCCAAACGAATGGCAGATTCTTTCTTGTGGTTCCACATAACAGGCAGAATATAACTACAGCAACATGGACGTGAAGAAGTATTTACTAATGGGGTGGAGTACATGTTTGTTAATTGGGGAGTGCAGAGGGCCGAAAAGCGAGCAGAGCTCTGCTTAGGGTTTGGGTGAGTGAAGCTCCTATATCGATACAGCAATTCCAGATGCTTGTTGTTTCTCAGTGCTAGTCGGGATGTAATGCACAAAAATGTATATTAGTGTTGTATTACAGAAATACAGTGCTTAGCTGGAGGTTGAGTAGAAGCAAGGCTACCACGACAACTTCAATCATAGATAGACATATTATGCATCCGACACGTACAAATAAGAAATGATTGTGAGAAATTCTGATTTCGAAATCAGTTTTGCCCAAAGTCTCAGGTGGCTGCAAAACTAGTCCTGCGAGTTGGAGGCAACTAACCTTATGGGATATTGATTAATCTCAGGTACTTATTGGAATTAAAGCAGTGCACGACCCATATACAGTATTACTAGTAATTTTCAAAATTGCTCCAAAGAGCCAATCACAAGTTTAATGAGAACTGTCCAAGTAAAGGCTCTGAGCTCATTATACATGCATGGGCAAGAAATGAATCCCCATCATCATCATTTTTAATGTTAAAGAAAATTCTTAACTCGTTATATATATTGTGAGATACTAAAAACATTATTTTGAGAAACTGCGGAATAAACTACACCTAGTTTGAAAGAGTAAATTAAATATATTCCATATTATAACATGACAAAAGATAAAGGAAAACTGTGAAATTTGGATTGTACTCATTGTTTCTTACTTCTAATATTTTGTTAGCAAATCATATGGGATATATACCCCTGCCCCCCCCCCCCCCGCCACTCCAACGACTCTTGCACCCCTTATTGTACAATATAAAAAGGGAAGGTGCAATTTCACCCGTCCTTTCTCCGTTTGTAAAGATTTTTTTGCTAAGGTGCATTCGGTACTTTTATTCTTTCCCATTTAAGTTGCCATTCTTCACGCCACCTTATTGTAGTAAAGACGGGCAAGCGTCGTGAGTGAGGGAATAGATGAAGGGGTGAGGAAGGGGCGGGGAAGGGGAAAGTTGCGGTGCGATTATAGGTTATTGAAAGCAAACTTGTGTTATGGCCTGTTTCCGCATATGATCAAACGTTTCATGAAAACGTTTGATCATACACTCCGAGTCAACTTGACTGCGTATATGTGTAGGCTATATAGGCACAAACAGGAACTGGTGGTCTTATATTTAATGTTACATTAATTAACTCGTAGATGACAGACAATTACGTTCGTGACAGACTTGGCCTAATAAGAAGGTAAAAACATAACCCACCACCCCACCCCCACACCTACGTCCAATCCCGGACGCAAAAGAAAAGAAGGGACAATTAAGAGGATAAGGGTGATGTTTATGTAGGCCTAATTTGTAACGTGTGATAAGTGTTACAACCATTATATGGCTCAATCGTTATTGTTGCCAGCACCCATGCAGTGAACCCGACATCCAACACTATATAGGTTTTACATAAGCACATACATACATAATAAAGCCTCGATGACGTCATCGCGAATTAAGACGATACTGTTTTGGATTAACAAAAATTCCTATATACTGTCATTATAATAATTAGTCTTTTATAGCGTAGAATCCAACAAAAGTTGCTCAAAACGTTTTACACGTGAAGGCAAAAAAAGAAAGAAAAGAAAACATCGAATAACAAACTATTCGTAATTAAGAAGGATAATTCCAGACAGGATGCCATTAACAAAATTATCGACTGGTAGATAAAGAACGTATGTGTAGTTTGTTCCCCGCGAAGAGGCGTAAATCACGCAGACGTTAATCTGTATTAGTAGTAGGCTAACTCCTGCATAGGCCTATGGCCTTCCGCCTTTTCCCACAACTTGCCAATAACCCTATACCACCCCAAAGGCAAAAGAACAATGGGGATATAGCCGTGAGCTCAGACTGAATACTATGTATGTCCAAACTTTACCCTTGCAGACGATCAATAATCCAAGCAACGTAGTTCAATGGTGAATGTTACCTGACCATTAATCTATACTGCGGATACATGAGTTACCCACTCTCAGATCAATTTCTTCAATCACGCGTGAAAACCGTGCACCGGTTTACCGTGCTTGCTACTCTAAAGTCCTATAGTTGCCATCCCAATATCTAGGAAGTGGCCATTGTGTCAACCCAAGTTAATAACGGTTGCCCTTGAAACCAGTTTCTGAGTTCCTTCAGAATACGCAGGAGCCCCAGAGACTAACCTCAACCACCAAATAATGCATGCACATGACGAATAATATATTTAACATTCCAAAGAACCGTTACGCAAAGAAATCAAGAAGCTTAAGAGATACCGGCATTCGCCGGGCCTGTGCGCCGTCATAGGGCAGTCATCCCTATAGTATCATATTGCAATCATGACCTCCCCCTCCCCATCCTTCAAAGCAAAATATTAATATTGCAACTATATGGAATTGAGTTGGTCAGTAACTGAATACGCAGATGAATCGGGAAAAGGGGCGAAGAGAGTAGATAGGGGAACTTATTGGCGGATAGCTTACAAGGATGATGATGTCCGAAACAATATACCATTGCCACCAAACAGAAAAGAAGACGTCATAGCTAGTCCTATTGGTCCGGCCTTTCTAAATCCCGATTAGGAATCCCCCTTACCCTCCTCCATAATATGCCAGTGTTCCCCGCACCCATGTTCCCTCCCCATGTTCCCCACCCATGTTCCCTAACCATGTCCCCTATCCATAACCATGTCCCCTATCCATGTCCCCTACCCCATGTCCTCAACCCATGTCCCCCTAACCCATGTCCCTACCTCATGTCCCCTATCCATAACCATGTCCCCTATCCATAATCATATCCCCTATCCATAACCATGTCCCCTGTCCATAACCATGTCCCCTATCCATGTCCCCTATCCCATGTACTCACCCCATGTTCCCTACCCCATGTCCCTACCTCATGTCCCTACCCCATTTCCCTACCACCCATGTCCCCTACCACCCATGTCCCCAACCCATGCCCATACCCAGCCCCTACCCATGTCCCCAAACCCACGTCCCCTATCCATGTCCCCAACCCATGTCCCCTGCCCATGTTATTTTCCCGTATGCGTCATCTCCCCGTATGCGTCCCCCTACCGTTTAAAACTGATGGTCTTATCGTCCGTGGACACAACCTTGCTTTGGTTCAACTTGATACAGCACGTCGTAATAGCTGCAAAACTCAACGATGAAAGCAAGAAGCCTGCATCGCATGGTGATTGCGAAAGGACGTGTACTGTACAACACACACAGTAGAGTACACACTATTACCTACAACACGTCCAGTCCCATTAGCTTGCACATTTCCTTTCCTTTGTGACCTGCTATGAAAAGTTGGTGGCGCTCCACAAAAATGCGTCCCATTTTTATTCATCTACCGGGAGTGAGTTAACTACTAATTCAGTCTGTTGGACGTTGAAATAAATATAAATATGGCGTCATCTGGCCCTTTGGAGTGCCAACCTTGGTATCTATCATTATTAGGAATTGCTGAAAGTTTCAGAACTTCCAATCCGCCAAGGATTAAACATTGTATTCACTGTCTTCAAGCCATTTTGGCACTAAATCCGCCAGTACGGATCGAAGCTACAACACACACGCAGTTAGGATGCTTATTGTTCACACACTGTAGGAACGTTGACTTAGCCTATGCACATCTCGAGAAGGCGGTAAGTTTAACCCTTTTCCACCATTTTTCTTCCAATGTTTGAAATTAAATATTCCTTTTGGAGATCATGTTTTATATTTTTGCTATCCTGTATGTTCAAATGATTCATTGGTTTCGTTTTCTCTTTTCCTTCCACAGTGGGCTTTAGCACATTCTGTATCCTTTGCTGTTTACAAGTTTGAATGTGTGACCTAGTGACACAGTCTCAGGTGTACCAAATCTCAAGTCTATGGTTCCTATTTATAAGTTAGGTCTTAACTGATACTGTTAGTGAAAGAAGTTTGTAGACGATATTATCACATGAAAGAATGTAAATCTCTGCATTTAAACATAGCAATTGTTGTGAATACATAGACAAATGTCCTCATAGTCAAGTTGTCCATCAGCCTTACCTTCTATTTACATATTAATACCCTTGATAGTGGTAGCCTAACAGTATCTGAATTATAAATGTAATTTATTCTCTACACTGCTACAATATAGCTGCAGTAGGTACTCTGTAACTGGTATGTAATTTCAGCAATGTTTATTCCTAAGTGCAATTGGATCTGTTACACTATCAACAATTACTAAGTAATACTAATGGTTAGGAAGTTAGACCTGTAGGTAAATAAGCTTTTACTAGTATCACCGGTTACAACATTGTCAAATGGACATTAGGTTTTTGCTTCAGTTAGTAAATTGATGTGGAATAATGATGATTAAACATAATTTCCGCAAATCGCAAACGAACTGATAATTGCTGTAAATAATATCTTTCAGTGTTGAATGTAACCATGTTTCACAATGTAGTTTTGGTGTGGGAGAACAGTTGTTGTGACACAATGCTAACACTATTTCATACAGTTAAGGAAGTTAAGCTTTGTAGTAAGTACTAAGTAGTCAATTTATCTAAATTAACATAAAGGTGCATCTCTGTCATTATTCAAGGCTGTTCCTTCAGAGATATATAGTTCACCAGGTAACAGTCATTACTCAGGACTGTAGAAAACTTGTGTTTTATTTAATTATTGCAGTACAGAGCAATTAAAGAAAAAAACACAGTGGACCATCACTGGATAAGACCTCAAGCTTAAGTGATGTTCTCCACACTGCAATCTCAGAAACTGGACACAACGAAGCATTAAGTGCATTATAGAGATTCAAAAAGAATATTCTAAATTCACTCTTTTTAGGAAAAGGTGACATTACAGAACTTGCTATTTTCTTTATTACCGACTTGTAAATTGTAATGTTTGTAACTTTGTTAGAGTATGTATACTATAAATATGATCCTGCCTTGATACTAATGTATGTATGCAAAGTAAGCTAGAGGCCTATTAAGGTTTTTATTTCTGAAAGTGCTGTAGAGGAGTGGAATTAACTTTTCCAGAACCAGGATCCCTTTCTATGAAAGGCACTTAATGGGCTTTCGATGGAGCCAGATATCTCTTCAGCGTACTGTAAGTAAGGGTCGTTTCGGTATTTCTAACCTATTGCTTTCTGATGTACAGAACTATAAAATGTAGCAAGAAGGTTGCAAGTATAATTATTTTTGATGTTTGTTTTTGGTTTGAAGAAAAATATTACATCTAAGAGTGTGTGATAGATAGATTGATTGATAGATTGATTGATTGATTGGACACTACTTACTGTAGTGCTAAGAACCAACTTTTAGCATATTTTCTCGGGCTTATGGCAGATTATGGATGCCATTGGTTACCTGACCTGACTTATTTTCAGCCTTGGCTGTAACT
>JXUT01150443.1:0-11803 GCA_000934455.1 Apostichopus parvimensis | reverse complement strand
TCTCCAGCCATGCCCACAATTAATAGAGGGCGCTGTCATATTTTTTCCTTTATGTTTCGTAAACTCTGACAGGCCGGAGTCTCTGACTGCAGCTCGTAACGGTACGGTGAGTCGATCACTATATAAAATAAGGGTCATATGAACTAAGACGAAGAGACCTTTTTTTGAAACATATACTCTTGTTTTAAGTCAGTCTAATTGTTTTAAGCATCTGAACATGTGTTTTCTAAGCCACATTTTTCCTTGGGTCAAACTTCCCGAGTGGAACCTTTAGCTAGTCAATCACCCAGTCCGTCAGTGTCAAGTTCGTCGTCGTGTTCGCATGTTCACACGATCACTTAGATTCAGAGATCTGTATGGATTACGTGCATTGGGACAGATATGATGGCGCCCTCTGTATAAGAAACACGTCGGAGAGCCCCCCCTTCCCATCACTGCAACACGTCTGCTTCCTCCCCTCACTGCCTCTCCTCCTACAAAACACTTCAAGAATTCAGCAGGTCAAGTGGCACAAACTTCTTCCTTTGTACAAATAGACTACAAAAGACTGAGTTCACGGGATGATGTGTTGAGACATTTTCCTTGCAGATCTATTAAGTCGCCCTGTCAAAATGAGCCATGTAAAATAACATTTCCTGTCATTCCCTGACAGATCTCCTTAGGCTGACAGAAATATGCAAACAGATGGACAGATTGACGGACAGATATATAGATAAACATACAGTCAAAGAGACAGACAGACAGATCACAACATATGAAAGAAAACAGCGTTGCCAGAAAAAACAAGTTTCAGAATATTGTGAAATCTTTATGCTCAAAGTGGTTTTCAAGCTATGACCATGTCCAACAATGTCTTTGTTGTGATTTGATGTTATTCTTCAGGTTATTAAATTTTCACAACAGGATATAAAAGACTTCCACAATACAGGATTTTGTTGTTTTAACATGTTTTCACCCTCAACTAGAGCAAAGACAGATTTCTTACATTCTTAATACCGTGTGACGGAAAGTATTTTGTCCCATCAAAGAATTGCTTGTATGATGATGGGTTCTTAACGCCAATATTCTCGTTGCCTCCAACGTCCCTCGTGGGAATTAAGTCTGGGCATTTTCAGAAAGTTTTATAGACAAATGCAACGAGCCGTGCTTACTTTGCATACGAGAATTCGGGCTGGACGCTGACATACCGTCACTCAAATTCTGCCTTTCGCCATCCTTAAGACGGTGAATCCTGTGGCATGTACAAGGATAAGTTTTGGAGTTTTTTTTCTCTGATACTAACAGGCATCGAAACATTCGATTACCTTGTCTGCAGTAGATCCACCGATTAGAACTCTTTTCTCCAAAACATACAAAACGCTATTTCTACATTTTTTCAACCGTTTCTCTATCTTTCTGAGATGGACAAACAGATAGATAGATGGACAGACTGAAAGACAGACAGATAAACCTGTAGACAAAGAGAACGATAGACAGACAGATGAATAAACATACAGATGGCAGACAGACAGACAGACTTATGAACAGACATAGAGAAGAATGAAATGATCAATATTTTCACCAACCAGTCACCTTTCCTTCGATAAAGAGTCTTAAACATGACTTTGTTGGCATTTAATTACCTTCCACAGACTGCGTCACCCCGGCGATATCAAATACATTGGAATCTATGGCTAGTCTCACTGCGGATACTTTCTTGGCACCGATGTCGCTGAAGAAGAGCATGTTATCCCGGACGTCTACGGCTACCGCGACGGCGTGCTGACGACCAGACAGGAAACAGGAGGTTTGGTAGTTTGAAGGTAAAGCCATGGTCGGATAATTGCTGGGGAAGTCGCAGATGTTAGTGGTCCGGGCAATGAAGACAGCAGGGAAGGCAATCAGTGTCTCTGATATAAAATAAAACACGAAAAAAAAACAGAATTGGAATATTAACCTGGATTAACATTTGGGGGCCAAAAAAGTATATATAGACAGTCATGACTGTGTTATTATTTAAAACATTGTTTCATAATATGCAAATGAAAGGTTCGTCCAGATCAACTTAATATCGGTTTGGACGTGTGTTTGTAACGGCGATGCACAATGGGGATTTTAAGTGGTTAAATAAGCACAGGAAAAAGTGGAGGGAGGCAAGGGGTGACACGACCACTCCCAACTTTCACAAAAACAGTTTGAACTTGCTCCTCCCAGAAAGAGAAAGCAATATAACAGTAGATAGCTTAAGTCAACAAGAATTGTAGTTCCACCCTCACAGCATTTTCTGGCACTGATAATATGTAACAGTCTGGGAACAAATATATGGAAAGCCTATAGGGAAGAACCTCCACTGAAATTCTTTTTGGAAATTTGTTCAAATTCAGCGTGCTGATGTTTGGGTTCCCTATATTCTGAGATGACCTTTCACAGAAGTAAGTATATATATATATGTTTATGTATATACTGATTATACATGTTAAATGCTATTATAACACTGATCAATCATAAGAAGATGAACTATCAATATGTATATTCTGAAGATACATGTTAAACGCTATCATAACACTCATCGATTAAAAAGAAGATGGACTATCAATATGTTTATACTGATGATACATGTTAAACACTATTATAACACTGATTCACTATAAAGAAGAGATATCAACATGTATAAACTCATGATGTAAGTTAAACACTACTGTCACACTCATCAAGCGTAAAGAAGATTTACGTGACTGTCTGTAATTTAATCGGGACCTACTTGGTTCGCATGTCCTGTTGTCTGAGGATAGAAGGCGTGCATCTGGACAGAGGCACTTAAAATGGGGCTCAGCGACCATCCCGACACACAGATCGCTGCATGGATTGCTGGAGCATGGTGCTAGAAGAAGAAGTAGGAAGATCCGAGACATTTAAAAGACTATAGTCAAATATCATGACTGAGAAACAGAAACAAAACAGATCTCCCATTAAGTCCGGCCACCCACACATGAATGTTAATAAGTTAAAAATTGTTGCTGCAAAGAAAATGTACTATATGCAGTTACATCACACTGCCAATTATGAACTAAATCGGACATCCGGTTGACGTGATATTGACATTTTAAAGAATTTATGCTAAGCCCCGCCCACTCATTAACATTCATGAGAAGGGGAGAAGGAAACCCAAAAACAATAGGAAACATCATGGGGCATATAACTAGCAAGTATGACAGTAATTCCACTTGCGGTTGTCGAGATGTTGTGTTTACAAAGCTGGCAGTCACATACGCACACAAACACGCACGCGCCAGCATGATTGCAATGGTTACTGAGCTTTCAGCATCATAACCAACACAAGCTCACTGAGGTTGTATTGCTTGCTATAAACCTATCTTGTTGAAGTATTCTCTGAAAGTTACTTCGATACAACACTGACATCTAGTCATAACTCGTTACAACACGAACATCTAATCATAACTCGTTGCAACACGAACATCTATTCATAACTCCTTACACTGATATCTAGTCACAACTGGTTATAAAACTGACATCTAGTGAGTCTAGTCACAACTCGTTACAACACGGACATCTAATCATAACTCGTTACAACACGAACATCTAATCATAACTTGTTGCAACATGGACATCTATTCATAACTCCTTGTACTGATATCTAGTCACAACTGGTTACAAAATTGACATCTAGTGAGTCTAGTCACAACTCTTTGCAACACGGACATCTATTCATTACTCCTTACACTGATATCTAGTCACAACTGGTTACAAAACAGACATCTAGTCATAACTCGTTACAACACGGACATCTAGTCACAACTCCCTAAGACACTGAGATCTGTTCAAACCTCATTTCAACACTGACATCTAGTCACAAACTGGTTACAAAACAGACATCTAGTCATAACTTGTTACAACACGGACATCTTTTCATTACTCCTTACACTGATATCTAGTCACAACTCCTTAAGACACTGAGATCTATTCGCAACTCATTTCAACGCTGACACAACTTGTTACAACACATACATCTAGTCATAACTTGTTACATAATGGACATCTAGTCATAACTCGTTACATAATGGACATCTAGTCATAACTCATTACAACACTGACATCTAGTCAAAACTTGTTACAACACTTAGATCTAATCATAACTCGTTACAACACTGACATCTAGTCATAACTTGTTACATAATGGACATCTAGTCATAACTGGTTACAACACAGACATCTAATCATAACTCGTTACAACACTGACATCTAGTCACAACTGGTTACAACACTGAGATCTAGTCAAAACTTGTTACAATACTCAGATCTAATCATAACTCGTAACAACACGGATATCTAGTCATAACTCGTTACAACACTGATATCCATAGTCACGGGTGTTAATATATTGGTACCTATGACACAGCTGAAGTCTGCTAAAAACAGTATTATCTCCAGCCACCAACTTACAATCAGACATAGGTTGAGAATCATAGTCATAGACAGTGATGCCATACGGTACAGCATCCAAGTTAAGAGCAAAGTACTGTTCCCCAGGGATGGACTTCCTAGCGCACCGGATGTGGCTCTCTCGGTCCGTGACAAAGACATAATCCTGAAAACGGGAAACAAAGGGGTCTATCGATAATAAGCTGGGTCTCTTTCACAAAGGAACAGGACACCCCTCTGGAATGAGTTTTCAAAGAGCGGTCTACAAAATGCAATTGGTTGTCACTCGGTTTTCCTTTTCTTTACACTAAACCTACCAGATTTGATTGTTCAAAAAATTAAAATTGCAACAAATTAATGAAGATGACTTTTAAAAGGCAGAAAAGGTTTGCTGAAAATGTCAATATCTAATACGATTTTGAGTGCTAGTAGTGTTTTCTCTTTTACAGCTATTGTAGGGTTTTTCACGATAATCACCTTTAGAAACATGCTAAATGTCTAGAAGAGAACAAAAAAAAAGGAGGTCCCCAGATGACACATCAGTCCCCAGGGTCTGACTTGACTCACGTCCCCACTTGTTGCATACAACATGGCATTTTTGGCTTTACATAGTTATTTGTGAACATGCAGCACGGTGTCACTACGGGATAATGTTACCTGGTACGTGGTCAAATGGAAAAACTGCGCTCCATACGACGACAGGGAAAAGAGCGTCTCTCTGTCGCCCCCATCAAATAGCGAAGATTCGACCGTGTTGGCTAGGACTCCTGCGTTAGTCCAAAATATTCTGCATATATTAGGGTACACAGCATGGGTTATTTTATCATTTATTCCCTCACAGGACTTGGGTGAGATAATTCATGACAAAAGTTTAATACTTAATATTTAATACTTTTATCATTCACAGAAATAGTGAAAAACACTTGGATACTCAAACTGCTCAAACCGTCATTACAAGTGCGTTGGAGTGGGGACATGAAAGTACAGTTTATGAGAAGAAAAAAAAAAAATTGTCTCAACTGAGTGGTACTCTGCAGTGAAATTTTAGGACATTTGCAAATCCTGGAAACATCGTTCCATTACTTTAAGGAGAATGAATAGGTTATCAAAACTCACTGTTATCATAAGCGTCTAGGTATAGGTTGGTAAGGGGTTATTGCTCATTTTTGAAGGGGAAAAAAAAAAAGAAGATTTTTAAAGATTTTAAAACATCTGTTGGTATTAAACATTAACAAAAGAAACCTAAGAAAACAAGTTCAGAATGCGTGGGGAAAACCACACTGCTTTCGAGCAAACTGGCAGCTAGAATTTGAAAGTGTTTTTTTTACCTCTGGGATTGAAAGTCTACCGTTATGCCATTCGGTGAGGTCAGAAGGGTGTCCACGAGCACTACCCTCTCTCCACCGTACAGATTAGACCTTTCTATGCGAGGGTGAGCGCCGCAATCTGTCCAAAACAAATAGCTGTAAAATGAGGAATACAAATGAACCGTGAACATATTTTATCCTTCCATTTTTTGCCTTAATTGAAAACTTTCTGACATGAAAGTGCCATTAATTATCTTCATGGGTACCCAGACTTTCAAAAACAGAAAGAAATGAAATTCCAGATTTTTTTCAAGACTAAAACACATCTTTATGGTTTTACTACACAGACTATACACACACTCACAGTCATGACTTTTTCACTTTTTTTAGTGAGGGATACATTTAAAGAGTCATGAACGACAAACATGAATTGCTGTAGCCATTACTCTAAATGACTAGTTTGATTTATGATCTTAACTTTATCTCACACTTCTTTAGTAAAAAAAAAAAAACCTTTTTGCATAACAAGTCATATCCATATATCAGAGGGCTCTATGGCAGACCCTTTGACCCCATGCAAACATGGCGTCACGCTCCTCACGTTCCCCAACCCCCCCCCCTCCTCATTCCTGTTTCCTTCCTCACACAGATAAATACTTTTCTCAATATTATGTATTAACACTATCACAAATTATATAACTATTTTTTCGTCCCAAATACCTTCTCATGGGGTGAACAGCTATACCGCGTGGTACGTCAAGGCCTGTGGTCACCACGTGGAGTACAATGCTTGCATCGTATTTCATCAGGAGTATCCAGTTGTAGAGGACATCGGTCATATAGACGTTCTTGGCCACCCAATCGACTGTGAGTCCTTGGACCTCGTTCGACACGCCTGCGAACACACCCTGACCGGTGGAGTGGCGACCGATGGAACCGCGTATGATCTGTTTGTCCAGTCCGTCGCTCCAGAATAACGTGCGTTCTCGTCTGTCGTTGGCTATGGCCAGGAAACGATCCGTATCTGTCTGGTAGTAGTATTTGGTGGTGATGCTGCCAGATAATATGTATGCATTGGGATCAGCTGGAAGGCTGTGGACTCTCATTCGGCCACTGTCCGGGGCTTTGTCGGTCCACACGAGTCTCGGATCTACTTCCACCTCTGCAGCCAAAAATATAAATGTTCTTATGTGGTCAGGTGACACTGATATTCAAAACTCAGGTTATATAAAAATGGAGATTTCCATTTCTCATAGACTTTATCTGAAATTGTCCAGTCACATATGCCAAGACTTCTGTCATCTGGGCCATCGGCAATGTACAGTCTCTAACTGTCAGCATCTTACAAAAATTTCTACAATTTTCTCAAAAAGTAAATTTTCTGGATGTAACTTTTAAGCCTCCAAACTAACTTTTTTTAGTTCACAAGTTGGTGGAGAGAGAAAGACATTCAACATTGAAAACGTCCATGTTGAGTGAAAAAATGCTCTGGGAGAAACAGGCTCAGCAGCAAAGAAACATGCTACCAAACCCACCGACCCATAACCCAAACAGAGATTGAAAGGGATCGGACAAAGGCACCCGACCCCCGGCTGTAGAACGTTTTTCGTCCTTACTGGATGTACCTTCCTAATAGGTACCTAGTAATGGTTTCCATTCCAATGTTTATCATTTTGTTGCCCAGACAGTTTTCCTGCCAGGATGTCACTATGAAATCATGACAAAAAAGAAATCCAAAAACTTCCAAATAAAGTTGTAGGTTTTCAGTAACATCATCTGTTGAAACGGAATGAAATAAGTAGCGTCGTCGCTAAATGAAATTGGACCGTCACAGGCTTCCGGAATGAAATGACAAAAAATTAGAAATTTAACAAATCTCAATTGATACGAGAACCGGTTTACATATAGTACAACTGTAGTTGCTGGGGTACAATATTTCTTGTTAATTATGTTTTGCATGCAATATAAACCTGTAATATAGCTGAGGAGGAAATTGAATCTCTCTCCGCCATGAGGTCCAGCAGAGACAAACCGCACCAACATCTGCTGCCCAGTCGACAAGAAGTAAGGCCAATTTCCGACTCCATTTCCGCAGAACTTTTCTGGTTCTTCGTCGGAGACGAAACCGTCGGCCCATATCTCCAGACGATGTCTCCTACGGGGAGGCAGAAATTCACTGTGCAGTAGTTTCATATATTTACATTGAGGAAAAATGATGACGCAAATGTAGTGACATCCACAATTATCATCACCAAAGGCTGATTTGGATCAAAATGAGTGAGCACCTGATTAGTACTAGCTACAGTAAGGCATTCTCCGCACTTACAAGAGCTAGCTCACACTGATCACTCCAGACCCAATTAGAGTTGTGTTGCAACAGGGCATACAATGATTGCATCATAAGGAGGATCCTGTGGTATACCCCAAGGGATTGGCGCGAAAATTGATCTGACAAGATATGTTAGACAAACTTTTAGATATTTTGACAGATTAGAAAGTTCTACATATGCTTTGTGAACTTGTGTCCATTTGGTATATGTGGGAATATCCTATCACAGGTAGTCATTGACCCTATACACACCTTTTGGTCATTCAGCTAGTTTTTTCATTTCAGTCGATTTATGAAGTTGGACAAATTTGTACATTGTTCTCATATAATTTACGGTTTTCATAGGACACATTAATAGGGTCTTGAAACCCTGCGCTGGAAGGACTAGGATCAATAGCACGAAACACTCAGCGAATAAAACTTTCTTTGATAAATACCAGACAAGGCCTTCAATTACAGTTGCAACATCATATTTAAAATAGATTATGGAGTGACTTTGAACCACCAAAATGGGTAAATACTAGTACTGAGTCCTAGCATGGAGATAAAATAGACCCAAAATCTGTCTCTGTTTAACTGTAAGATAATTGCCAAATTTCCTGCAAAGTTCTAGACATTTTTTTGTTGCTTTTTGGTGATAACGACTAAATTTTAAAAGGAAAAACTTATGGAAACAGCAACCAGCACTCAGCTTGCCCTGGCTACACCCTGCATACAGTATATATGATTTAAATAATATCACATTATATCACACCTTTGAATTCTTGGCAGCAAACAATCGACAGTCAGAGACTGAAGCTTTGGCAAAGTCTCGCAGCACTGGATAGGACTCTGAATATGACAGTGTCCTCTTTGAAATTTTGGGCATTGTTGGACAGCACCATTGACTGATCTAACCAGGAATTTTTAATCAATTGGTCCCTGCCGTTGTTGACCATTCTTTTGCTGGGGAGGGGGGGGGGGGCTGGTGAGGGGCTTAATGTATCAAGGATCACAATAAACGATTATGAAATGACATTTACAAAAAATGGACTGCTTACTCGCAGCCTGGACTCTCTGGCAGGGAAAGTGTTTTAACATTAAGCCTGATGTAAGAGTTGATCTCAGTTGTCTGTAGAGTCCACTCGCATACCAACGGTCCACCGAAGCCAGGAAACGTAATCTCTGATTCGGAATCAGCGGCTGAAAAATGTCCTCCACAGTCCTGACCAGATGCAACATAGCAGCAGCAGAGTAGTATGCTGTTTGAAAGGAGAGTATGAAAAACCAAAATGATACATCAGTCATGCAACACACCGAGCTGTTGCCTGTGCATAACTGTTAGTAGTAGCCTGCATGGTGGGTTTAAATTAATGACATGACTTTAAGATCATAGTGAACGGGCACGTATTACTCACCGTTGGCTAATTCTTCTCTCTTTCGGGCCTACAAGCCTAGCTAAGTACTGCTATATGTTAATACTATGCATGCACACACATGATATTTTACTGATTTTGGCAAAACATATATGAAGGCGACAAGGCAAATTGCTATACATGACTGTTCTCGTTGACAACTCAAGCATGAGCAATTCCTGAAATAATTACTTTAAATTCAAGCTTTTTCAGTCATCACTCGATAGAATGAAATGGGATATTCTAAATTTAAAAACGTTTGATCTTCAGTTTTCTTGAACAGTATAACTTAAAACTACTGAAAAACAACAAATATTACATGTAGTATTTACCTACAGAATTTGTCTGGAAGCAATTTCATGGTGAATATTGTGACAAATATCCTCAAATTAAAGGTCAACCTCGTCCCATGCTTCCTGAGCTGTTGTTTTTTTTCACAGAAATGGGGTAAATGTGTTTGTCAGGATTTCGATCATGTTAAAAGTATTGTCTGGTGGCCCTAAGAAGTTACCTTAAAAAATGATAAATAATTTTCTAAACATGTTGTCAAAGTATGAGAACGCTAATGTTGCATTTGACAGAGAAACAATTTTTTAATCGTTAAGGATAGACATTTCAAATATGATTTGAACAGTACAGAACGTGACGTCAGCTATGCTATAGCAGATTGCGTCATAACCCACGCTTCGAACAGTACCTACAGTAATCACCACAAAACCGCGTTTGTATACAGATTAATTTCTTCCTTAATTTCCGGTGAAATTTCTTATAAATTAGATATGTTTTTAAAAAACTCATTTAGCCGCCATGTATTGTGTAGATAGGTGATTTCGTGGTCTTTGTGTAACACAAGATAAGTTTTAACAGCAGACTCTCCATTGTTTATACATCGCGCTATCCAGCTCCAGCGCGAAGAATGTTCGCATGTGTAGGCTACTCTAACGTTTACAAATGGACAGTTCTGCGAAGCCTAAACTTCTGGGTACTACATTCTGCTCTGACATCGATTCCGCCAAGTTTTATCTTTCGGTGTTCCGAATGCTTTTCAAGTGCTTTTTACTGTAAATTTGATCTGTGAATTTTATTTCAGCGATTTCGAAGAACAGTTTATGAACTGTGGTTTGAGTGTGAGTGTACTATGTGCAACGCTATACAAGTACACCAACTGGGCATCGTAGGATATACGTTCGCGAGTATGTACGTTATATATATATTAGGCAATCACATGTGCTTACACGTGAGAGTTTATTTGCTGCGGAAATGGGAGTGCTAACTTCAAGTCGCCTGTTTTGCCTATTTGCAAGCACTACGTCAATCACCATATTGAAGCGTTCAAACAAACGGTACTTTTGGTGAGAAACTGGTGAATTTGAAAACCAGATTCCTAAACTAAGCAAACGTCGAATGGGGACAATTTTTAAATGGTTAGAAAGAGAAAAATAGTAACTACAAGGACAATGTATCAAAATCTTCCACCAGACAATTCCTTTAACTGATTGCTTCAGGAGAATCTTATGCAGATTTGGGTTAAAAATAACTGTACATTGCAAATGCCAAATCTCTGTACTTTTTCCTTAGTTTTGTATATCATCGTATTGGCATTCTGTTTTTTGATTAACACATGGCAACATAACTTGTTGTATTGGAAATATAGGTAGTAAAATATCACCTAGAAAGAGTAATTTGAGAATATTTCTTCATACTTCATTTAGAGGTACAAACATATAATTAACAATGGAGCTGGTGTCTGGAAGCTCACACAAAGGCTGTACATAGATAGTCACTGGATAAGCCTATGGAACTAATTCTACATCTAGGCATATTAATTGTTTGACTTTAAGAACTTGAAGAACATTGAAAGCAAACGTCCAGTTAGCCATAGTCTGTTGCTAGGTCGAGTAATATATCTGGTAAAATCATAGGGCTAAGTTCCCCCTAGGTATGCTTCTCATGACTCATATGACTACTGGTGTAACCGAAATAGGTAGGACTTAGTAACACTAACTGTCTACAGTAGCCTAATTTGCGTTTCCAAGCGTCCTAGGCCTAACTTAAGTTAGACGCAACTAGGCCTAGCCTAAACCCTGGATTAGCCTAGTCTAGTAATACCATACATAACCATCCAAGAATGCAATTTTCTACTACTACTAGGAAATTATTACTAATTGCAATACTTGTCCAGGGCTTATGTTGGGCTAGACCTAACACCATTGCAACGAACTGGGCCATAGATTCTCCAGCAGTAGCATGGACACTTCTAATTCCGGACACCTAAGCCTTAAAACACCCCAAAGCTATATCTTCTGGTATAAATCACCTGAAAATATACTTGATATGGTGGGAGAAGTGTGTTA
>JXUT01150411.1:0-23516 GCA_000934455.1 Apostichopus parvimensis | reverse complement strand
TTTCCTATTGTTTGTTCAAAATATTCATTTTTAGTAGACATTTTAGATTGGCATAAAGCACCGAAATGGTTTACAAATATAGGGAAAATTTCCTCTATAGCTGGCCGCCACTAGCATCACCATAAATATTATTTCTTTTATGTTAGTTTTTATTCATTAATTTTTTATGGGGCTGTGGCATGGCAACGCCCTGACTGGTACCCGGGCGGACCGCTCATCCCTCGCTTACTACACCAATGTCTCTCTTTCCTCTCTTCTCTCCTCTCTATATTCTCTCTTCCTTTTATCCCTTCCTTCCTCTTCTTTTCCTCTCTATTTTCTCTTTCCTCTTTCCTTCAGTTTGCCGACTGGTGCACCGCCGGGATGGGTGAATGGGGGTGTCACCCCACGCACCCCTCTAGCTAAGGCCCTGTCACAGCCGCGCATGTAAATTCCAGAGGCATTGCGCAGGAGTGTGCACCCCACTTCCAATCCTCAGTCGGTTGAGCCGGGTGATTTGTGTATTCAGCTGGGAAGAATTGGACCACCACTACGGGTGAACTTTCCCCCATCCCCTCCTAATTCAACCTCACATAATGTATTTATTAGTACAACATTCAGTTTAGTGATACTAACAAAGACCAAGATTATAGACTTAATATGCGCAGAATGCACCATTAGACTTTTAAAGTATTAATTTTTCTGAGGGTTTGGCCCAATGACCCCACGGCAGCAGCCCTCCTTTATAAAATACTTCATTCGCATCTGACCCTCTCATAAAGATCCTTTTCACTACCTAAATCATTCGTTGAATTCTTGAGTGTATTGTTATTTATTAGTACATTCATGCGATACGAGCTACTTAGATAGACCTTAATTATGATCTAAATATGCCTTAGCAGTCGCACAATGTGACGTTTCAACCACCTACATATGTTTCAATGACCTCAGTACAGTCACCTCCTCTTTAAACTCCATTTGTCTCTGACCTTTCCAAAAACATTCAGCCCCACCTTAGTTAGTCTAGGGAAACTTTGGAATTGCCGACCCCCCCCCCCCCCCCGTCTTTGAAGTCTTTGAAATAACAAATACCAATTTTCTTTCATTGCAGTGTCCTTGGCCAAGAAACTCAGAATGACGGCCGCATTTGTGACACGATCGAGGAGGAACAACCTGAAAAGGTGAAGGATGGTCTGACCATTCCTTGCTCTGATTTCAATTCTGTTACTGACATATTGACCTCGGGATTACTGGAAGACGAATGGTGCATAATCTCTAGGTGAGAAAACAACTACAACCCGTCCCTCTCCTCCCCCGGCCACGACTGTTACGCCTCATGTTTCATATTAAAAGAATAATTTCACATTTTCAAATTAAACAGATAAAACAATCTGTCTGTAGTTTAATAAGTAACGTTTGGCGAGCCTGTGTAGCTTGGCTTCGCAAGGAGAACCCATCAAAGCAATAGCCCTTTCTTTCAACTTTTCAACATAAACATATTAATACCCCGGCAGAGATTGTAATCGACATTTTATACCAACAATTGTAAAAATTTCTGATTTGAGCTGATTGAAATGAAAATCTAAATATTTGAAAACGAGAGGAAAAACGCTTAAGAAAAAAGTATGTTTATGTCGATAAAGCTTTGAGATGATGTAGTGAGTCGAAATGTAGAAAAGTTAACATTTCCAAGTTTTATTTCCAAAATTTCAAGAACAAAATCACAAGTAGAAATTTCGTAATAAACAATTGACAATTTCGGTGTAAAAAAAATCCAAATTACAAAACCGACATGTCGAAATTTCGAGACAAACAGTAGCAATTTTGAGAAAATTTGAGAAAATTTTGTCGAGGAAAATTTAAAATCTACAATGTTCCATTGGGCCACAGTAGTATAAAAAAAAAACTACAATACTTCTGGGATAGTTTCTAAACCCCACTCATTCCGCTCCCTCCCACTTTGTGATAGATTGCTACGCCACTCCATGGTTACAATGTACCTCCCACTTTGAAAAGCCAATCGACACCCGTATTTGCCTGGTGTTATCACCAATATAGTTCAGTTTCCTCGTGCATGGTAAGGGCGTCTGTAATGTGGAGACAGTCGGGGATCTGAATCCATCTTTGGACTGTCAGCAGGTCAGATGCATTTTCAGGTTTCGGGGCGACGAAAGAAATGCGGTGACGAAGGCCGCACCCTATACGTTAGTACGAATGGTGTGGTCTAGATTGTATTTCTATGGGTAATAGTCGTGCTACTGAAGGTCAAGGTATGACATGGTACGGTACAATAGGTCAATGAATGTTGTTCAAAAACTGGCCTCATGGTAGAAAGTTATTTATTTGCACTTGATGTATTTAGCAAATGTATGGTGATTAGGCCCATGAATTCCCGGTTTTATCGAAAAGGTTTACCGAGAACCCATAAGTTAAGGGTAAATATTTTCAATGTCATCCCGACCTTCCAGAACAATCTATGGCTGAGCGAAATCCTCAAATTGAGAAAAGTTGAACATATGTAACAAATTTTCCTCGTCATGATGCCATGGGAAAATGCGTGACAACAAATAAATTGTTTCGTAGATAACACCCTTCTAACACGCGAGTCCACACCCTCTAATTTCCGCTCTATTTTCATACAATGAAAGGGAGTAGATAAACAATGAAAGACCCCAGATAGAAATAAATAAATCAATTTGTTTCGCCTGTGCCCAAGCAGCTGTCTGGTAGGTATCGGGAGAGGTGTGAATGAAGGGCAGTTTATGTACGCAGGGTGTTAATTATCCACGGTTTCTCTGCATAGCCTTTTGTTTTAATTTAACGGAAATCGATGTAATTGTTTGAAACATCTGGTTTACAAAACAATATCAGCAAAACATGACGCATGCTTAAAATTGTAAGTAATTAACGCGGAATATCCAACTTTTTTTGCATTTCTAACAAAAGGAAATGTACAAGAAATCTTAAGGGTAAATCTTAATAAACTTAGACACCTTTCGACAATGATCTAGTTTTAACTTTCTTTTTCACATAACAATTATTGATTAAAGAGATAGATTTGCTTTAAACTTGAATGACTTTTAATAACTTGCTAAAGTAGAGTATACTTCAGGTAATTGGAAGGTGGTTTAGGGTGGGAGTCTCAGTGTTTAGAATTTCATAAAAATGCAACTGATTTTTTTATTTCCCTCTGTGAATAAATGAATGAAATATTATAAAGAACAACAACATTTTAGCTAAGTTATATTGATGATATCATCACTCTATAGTTGCCAGATGCAATCAGAAAATAAAACGAAATTTGATAAATTGATATCTTCGCCATAAAAGATGCTATGAGTCTGGGATTTTGGCTTACGGATGCAGAACATTTCCAGCAATTTTAAGCGATCAACTTTAGCCAGCGAAATATCCCTTTAAATCAGCGAGTATAGGTTTGAGGGTTGATAACCAGTTTCCAATTACAGATGACTTTCTCGCTAGAAAAAGTAGGAATAAGCCCACTTGATCTCGTTTTAGTGTCTTTCCCAACAAAATTGCAGTAGTCCTTGTAGTAATATACTGTTATATACTCAACTGAACAAAGCTTTCAATCTCAGTTATTTTGCAAAATTTCTGAAAGTAAGAATAGTACAGAACATGTGCCCATCAAGGGCTGACAATCTATTTTCATGATTAGAGGAGCAAACATATCGATACAAACTCTCCATTATATTAATGCAAGCGATCTTGATCAGAAGTATACTCAAATAGGCTGCAAGACGTACCTCTTTACTCCATCCCCTTCCCCTTATCTATGTCTCCGTGAAGCAAATTGGTTCAGTTACGTAGGACGCTATCAAAACTGTGTATGTGTATGTGTGTGGGATGGGGTGATGTTGGGGGGGGGGGACCTGTGGACAGTTTGGAGAACTTCCCAAGAAGAATTTAGTTTTGTTGATGCTATACTGTGACACAGATGGGACATAGAAAACTGAACATTGTATCACAAAATTTCGACAACATTATCTCAAAAGTTACCATTTTCCCTCAAAATCTCGACGGAATTAGTTCAACTATTCCTTGAAAGTGTAACTTTATTGATTAAAGATTTAATTCTTTTCTCGAAAACTCAATTTTATTTCTTCCACTAAAATCGATAATTCGACTCTCTATATTGAAATCTTGACAGTGCCTCTGTCAACTGAAATTTCGACTATTTTATTTCAAACTTCCGTCTCTAAATATTTGACTTTATCTGGTAATTGTTTGAATGGAAATGTCGACTTTTCATCTCAGTTTTCATCTATTTGATCGTAAAACCAGTTTTTGAGTACTTGACCTATGACGTCATCAATCACACAGGCACCTACCCACCATCGGACATACGGTCCAGGAGGAGTTCGCGACACAATTTTTAGCACAATTTAGGCCAATTTCACCTTTGACCTCAATTGACCTATGGATCCGACCCTGAACACCTGAATCTGTCCTAATTTAAAGTTCGACTCATCATTCTCTACACATCTTGTGGTTTAATGGCTTTTTCCTACATGTTGACAAGCAGAAAATGGTTAAAACCAAGTTTTAGGGTTCTTGACCTTTCACCTCAGACTTTTGACCTATGACGTCATATTTCACGCAGGCACGAGTTTCAATGTCAGGCTTTTATCCACCACTTTATTAATTGATCGGACCATGACAACTCCCTGATCGGACTGAGGATCTAGGAGGAGGTCGTGACTATCCGTTAGCCCACGTTACAACTGACGTTCGATGATTCGATCAATCTGATCGAAGGATCACTGATTTACCATTTTTATTGTATATTCAATTCAGCAAAAATCTCGCTTCCAAAGTCCTATGATATGAACAGAATTGTTCGGTGATTAACCCAAACGTAGAGGAAGAATTAAGTCGAGAACAAAAGAACCGGTATCAGTAGCCTACTAGTACATATACTATCTAACATGATTATATTAGTGTATTAGTTTATATTGTATATGTACAGTATGCATAACGTATACCAATGCATTACCGTGCTGACGCGACCATGGGGCTAAACAAATACAGGCCATGATCGAGGCAGTTATTTTACGATTACGAATGTGGGAGAAGCCCACAAGAGTTTAAGGATTACAACTTCACGTCGGCTTTTAATTCAACCTTTTAACTCAAATTTGGAATCTTTTGAGTAATATGCATGTGTTACACCGGTGACACCGTGCGCATTACTTAGTAAACTACGGAAGCGTAGAAGGGATATTGCATTGACGAGTTACCGACTTGACAAAACGACAATTATCTTCAAATTGACGATTTGACGAGATGGAAAATATCAGAAATTGACGTTTTGACGAGATAATGGATCTCGTCAATGCATCAATTTTCTGCAAATTGACGAGTTGCACACTTACTATCATCTCGACATAATGACAAAATTCAGAAAAATGACGTTTTGACGAGATAACGGATCTCATGAATGCATCAATTTTCTGCAAATTGACGAGTTTCACATTTACTACCATCTCGACGAAATGACGTCGTTTACGTTATTTTTAACAACTATCATTGTCATTTGCAGTCATTAAATGACGCATTTCATCTATGAACAACACCGGTGGTACATTGAAAAATAAAGTAAAACATATGATCAAATATTATCTTATGTTACCCTTTTCGGTACGCACGGAATCACTTTAAGGTAGACCAATGTGCTTATTGATGTAATGACTTCTAATGTATGTATGTACAGTATATAAATGTATGTATGTATTTTATTATGTTTGCAGGCGGTTCACACCCGTTAAGACAAAGTACATCTGTTGCGAAGGATACACGGGAGAAAAATGTAATATCCGTAAGTATATTATTTTATCCACTTCGGCAGGACCTGTGGTGTATCTATAGTATGCGTATGTGTGTGTGTGGGGTGGGGGGGGGGGTCATGTAAACTGCACGAAATTGACTAGTTTACGGAAGAGGATTCCTCTAATTTTCAGGTCACATAAATTTCGAAAGGCATATTTAGGTATTGTGCACAGTTACTACATACTGACCAGGTGATTGCTGTTAGGCCTAATTCGTTATGAACTTCGTGGTTATGCTTCCACTGCCATGATCTCAGGTACAGATGGACCGCGCACTTTTTAACGTATCACTGACTTTTTAGCAAGTAAATTATGGGTCTCGTCATCGTCACCAACAAGTGATGACAGACTGGGCAAATTGTTTTTTTTCGTCCGCGTCTTTAGTGACGCTATGTCATATCGAAAATGTTCATGGTCAACCTCTGTTTGTTTGTTTTGCATGCTGGCAACACTGCTTGGTCTCAGTGGCGAATTGTAAACCCTTTATATTCTTGTCAAAACTGAAAGAAGGAGAAGCAGGGAAAAACATCGCTTTAGGTCGTTCGACAAATAGGAAAACGAAAGTCAAATATATCCTGGGGAGCTGAACACAGCTCCCCAGAGCTGATACACCATAGCTTTCGGATTATGATAGTAGCCTACATAGTGCAGACGAAGAATTTTCACTGACAAGTTAGCAGGTTATGTGGCTAATGGACCTCCAGTCGTCATATCGTTTGCAGCGTCGTCTGTTTACGTAATGTGTTTACTGAGCTGAGCGAGTCACATGGTGGATTTGTATTACATGTCCATTATACATCACCGTACTTTTACAAGCCAAATTTACAGTGTCGTCTGCTCTGCTAAAAACAAAAACAGGTCTTCGGTCCTTTGCACATCAACCATGTGTATGTGTACTATACTAGCAAGATACTGTACTAAAGATTCTAGAGACGTTCTTTCGAAAGCAACTTCTTTCAGTTGCAACTTGCAACAAGTGAAAATGGCTCCGTATTCTTCAGTTGAGCATACTTAGAGTTAGTTGGTAACAACTATATAAACAGAGGTAAAAACTACGTTAGTCTTCGAGTGGTATGCCGTGGAATTACGCCAAACGCACGGTAGCCTAGACTAATGTGGTATGTTAATTAAGGCGTTAGGCATGTGGCCTAAGTTTGGTAACTAAGAGGAGTTGCCTTACCAGAGAAGGTGAATCGGAGATTGGGGCAGATGCGTGCTAATTTTCCACAAAAGATGGCATGTAGGTCTTAATCATTGCGTAATGTATCGTCATAAGTTTGCCCAAGATATATGCCAGTCTAGACCAAGGCCCTAAATAAAAACCTTTGATTTTACTATGGATTATTATTTATCAAAAACCAGTGTGATTAGGCCTAGGCCATTCTATTTCATGCATAGTCGAAAGACCCATTGGCCCAGGTACCTATGAATATTATGTTGACACTCTCTGGAAATTTCATGATTTACCATACCAATGTAAAGTCAACCGAACCTGTGCAGTGGCGTATCTTGTTTTGTGTTTTTCATAAAGTTGAAGTTGATCGTACAATAATTTGCAGAGCTAGTCTAAACCATCACTATCCAATCACAGTTTTCATGTTATCTTGAAGTTTAAATTATTATGATTTCTTCAATTCAGGCCTCGAAAAATAGTTTCAAAAGTAGGCCAACATTTTCTTATCGCCAAAGCTAAAATTCTACTGGCCACTTGCAAGTAGGAGACCGTATATGTCAAGGCCAATATCTTCCTTATTAATGTTTTCCTTGAAAATTATTTCTGCTCAATCAAAAGGGTAAAAGAAATATCCTCAAATTATTCTTCTAGTCCTTTGTCACGGTACTTGTACTCGTACTTGTACTCTGTAATAAAACAAAGGATGGTATTGTAACTGATTTAAGTTCACAGTTTGAATGCATTCCACTATTACCAATGTTACTTTTAAGAAATTTCATTAATACTTATCAAAATAAGTAAAATGTAAATGTGCATGTTGCTAAGACATTGTAAAGTTTATTAGTTTATTATTACGTTTTAATTAGAAATTTATTTGACAATGGATAAATATTTGTGAGTCATAACCCAAGATGCTACCTATTGTGTTGTGGTTTGAAATTTCATGAATGTCACTTAAAAGCAATTGAAAGGAAGCCAAGTTTGTCAAAATATGTAAAATAATTGCTGTGCATATTGTTGCTACCTTGCATAACTTGGAGAAATTACTTATTCATTGGGTAAAAATTTCCACTACAAACACTAAGTGTGCCATAATTTGACAGTTTAGTATTCAAAATGTGTGTAACAGTTTGTCTCTAATAAAACACTATGGTTCCGATGAAGAAAACTGCTGTGAAGTTTAGCAATTTTGTCAGTTAACATAGCATTTTGTGATACAATATTGGATAAATTATTCCCTGCGAACCAAAAGTACTATTTACTCTTCTTGGAAAAGAAAAACAGAATAAAATAAAAATAAATTAAAAATGACTTGGAAAAGAAACATATTATTTGGTGTGACACTAAGCTCACTGAGCTTCATCAGACACTATCATTATTCAGGTACCATGTTCTATCATATATATTTCTAGGTTCATGTGTGTATGGTGCGTATTGATATTAAACAAATCATGCAGTATACTTATTTTCCTCTTTTCTCATATTTCTTTGCAGGAAGTGTACCACAAGTCAACAACTTTGCCACTAGCTTTGGTAAGTCAATATCAACAAAAACAAACACACTTATGTTGGCTGACATAAGTTGCGTTGCAGAGGAGTAGGCTTGATCTACTGCATACAGTGGCTTTGGCTCTTTTCTACTTAAGTTCCCTGAGGCAAAGACAGCATATACACTAAGAGAACATTCCTTTAAATGCTGATGAAGCTAGTTTGAAAAACATTTCTCCTTTGTAGTGGGGACTAGGAACCACTTTAGACGTGGTATCCATACCAAAAGATAAATATTAGTGTGCAGAAGTATAATGCTTGTATTTCCTAATAACCAACAAGAAATTGATAGAAAATGTGAAGATCGACATTCTGAAACTGCTTCTCACTTTGTAACTTCCTTGTTCGTTTTTGAGCCAAACATGTACAGTGTACACATATTTGACTTGAGTGTATTATTACAGCTCTAGACCTTCCTGTTGAGCAGTTGTCAATGGAATAATGTTCTGCAGAGATCATTTATGGTTAATGGATGTGTACCTCTCTGTAATAAACTTCACTGACACTTTAGCACATCGGAGTGGGTTTATACACTAATTAACAAGATGGATTGGAACATATGATTTCCACCAGTCAAATGATCCTTGTATGTAGGGAAATATCTTTTTACCTTACAAAACTAACATGCAGCAAATTGAACAATGGTCTGACTTACAATGTATGTTTTTTGTCAAGTGCAGAAAAGGAAAGATATTCTTCTAAGTACAGTAGTTCATGTGTGCTCTTTTTCTCCAATACAGCAAATGCAAGTGCACCAAGACAATGCTCTTTGTTGACAACTTTAGTCCAAAGACCTGATGGACCGTACTTCAGATTTCCTGGAAAAGGTGTCTACAACTTTGCATCTGACTGTGAAGATGATCCACTCTTTGAAGTAAATGTGCAAACAGACATCACTTGTGCAGGAGGAAGTAAATCAGATTGCTATGCTATCTTCATCAGGTTTGTATTAAGTCATCCTTGAAATGTAGGTTGATTTCCTTCAGTTCTATGCTGTAGTTTAAAGTCATATTATATCTGTCATTTATGCAACAACACATATCTTAGTTATTGTTGAGAAACAGTGAATACAGAAGCTGTAGGATAAAGAGAGCCCTAGCAAGTCGGTTTTTAAAACCATTTAGTCAACTTGAACGTTGACTGATTGCTGATGGGAACTGATTTTTTTTTTTTGGCACATCAAGCCTTGAAATTCAGTTTATGTACTGACAAATGCCAGTCGTTTCATGTTTCGAAATTTTTCTGCCAGTAGCTTTGAAGAACAGAAAATGTAATATGATTAATAACATTCTTGGCATTGTTTTCCTACATACCATAAGCACAGTTTTACTGCTTGCAGGTCAAATGTTTAAGAATGCTTTTTAATTGTCCCTCAGACACTCAGGCCTTACATTTTGGTTATCCGAACAACAAATTTGCATTGTGATTACTATCATTCCAATAGGCCTATGCTGTAAGACGTGTGCTGTAATTCACGAAAATGGCAGTGGCACCTTGATATTAACCTATAGAGCTTTTAAGCACTTGAAATTTATGACAATCTTAAGATGCTAAAATTGTAACATTCTAGGCCTGGGAATTTTGTGTGACATTCAAAATGAACTGAATGCTTGGTAAAAAGGATGATAAGTACAATAAGTGTTCAATTTTTGTACCTGTAGAATACTGAGAATGAACTTGCATTGGTTTTTAACAGCTTTGTATTACAGAAGCTAACTTGCAAGTTGCCTATTGAAATCCTACATTTGTTGTAGAAGTCATTCTTGTGAGAGGTCTCCTATCCACATTACTTGCACAATTTATATTAAATTCATTCTGGCACAAATTGTACTCTTGTCAAGTATGTTGACAATACTACCTGCTATATCTTGCAATAACTCTAAAGCCATATCAGGTAGATCAAAAAGGCTACCAGTCTTTTATTTTCAATTCTCTAAGTATTGTGGGCTCAAAATCTGAAATATTTAATCCAAAAAGTTTGTCCGAAAATAGCAATGTTAGACTCAAGGGTCTGAAAAATATTAAGGAGACAAAAGCAGGTATATATTCGTGGTATTTTGGTTGAGCATGTACATATTTACAATGTATTTATGTGTTTGAGTTGGCAATATACTAAGCTTTAACAATCACATTTCAAAAGGTTTGGCTGAAGCTTACTATAAGGTCTTATCTTTATAATATATTGCTCAATAATTTCCTCTTGTTACTAAGGAAAAATCTTTTACTGTGCCAATTTTGCTGTTCATAGTATATGCTGTCCCTGTGTGGTATCACCTACATATGTTAAGGATAAACAGAGATCCTCAAGAAATTTTCTCAAATATTGTGCCAAAATGTTCTGCCACGATAGTGGTAGTTGAAATATCACAAACAACAGTGTAAGATATTTGGAAGGACAACCTAGGTTATGAAGATTTCTTTTTAAGTTTTTTTTACAGAGCTACTCTTTTAATCCAACTGGGGTTGTAATCTGTCTACTCTTCCAACCTTTGGTCATTCATGCTTTCTTGCCCTTGATTTTAGCTACTGAGGACCTCACTTTCTCAAGTTTGATTAATTTCCTTTCTTAATGTTTACTCATAAACTTCCTATTTCAATATTGTTTGAAATATATACTGGAATAAACTAAACTGAAGTGTTCAATATTTATTGCCACTTTCCTTGCCCATTAAAATGAAGTGTCACTATAGAAGATAATTGTTTTACATTTTCTTTGGGTTTGTGTGAAATTTTAGCAGATGTGGGAGTCATAACTTTCAACTTTGTTCACAGCCTGTTCGATATCGAAATTGAGCTTGGCCCAGGTGGCAGGGTTGTTTGTAATGATGTGGAAATCACTAACTTCCCCCACGAAGCTGCAGAAAGAGAAGTCAAGATCTTCAGACAGGGCATCTTTACTGTGATTGAAGCGTACAATGGTAAGTTGAATTCCCTTGCTTCCATTTCTTATCTTAGTTTAACTCTCACAGAGAGTAAAACTTCCAAAACTACAAAGATATCTCTTAGTGTATGGCAATAAGTGTACATTTAAATTTTTTATGGAGTTCTTACTAACTTCCAGGTTTTCCCACTCACGGACCTGTTACTTTTGAATAACTTTGCCTACTTCAGATTTTGATTGTATTAAGATTGTTACTGTATAACTGATATGTTTGCATTTCTCTTGGGGTGTTTCCTCACCAGCCATTATGTTCCTACAAGTAGGTAAAAACCCAAACAAGATACTGTTTATGACAAAACATTTCCAGTGATGGATCAAATTCTAATAGATCCTCCATATTGTTCCACAAGTTGAGGCACTTTGAATAAACACCATGTTAAACAACTTCAATTTGCACATGACTTACAGTGAAAAATAGTTCAGTGTGAGCAGTGAAAGTTCTCTATATATTCAATATATATAACCTTTGTTTCCCAAGTCAATTATGTGTGATACAGTTGTTGAAGCTGTGTATTTTTTTATTCCAATCAGGGCTTTGTTCATAATTGTTCTTGTAATGTTTATCTATTGGCAGTGTTGTAATGAGTCCTGACTCGAACCCTAACTTTCAAAAGGGAATTCGTACAGGTTTTCAACTTTCCCCCACAAATATAATATTGTGACTTGATTCAATGACTCATTCTGAGTCAGGAAATCACTGGCGATGACTTGACTCATCTTTAAAGTAAAGTGACCTTTTATAATCTGTCCATTGGATTCTGTCATATTCAATACATATAGCATTTGAAACAAATGCCAGCTAATTGCACCTTTGCAGAGCAAATAGAAATGCTTGACTTTTGTCAGAACATTGAACTCGCAATTTGTGTACATGATGCCATACGTAAGTTTAGAAGTAAATGTAGTAAGCTGCTATGACTCATTTCATCTGTGTTTGTTTCTCTTCAATCAAATAATTCTTTCAGATTCTATTTTTAGGCATTAACTCTGCATACCTTTGTTACATTAAATTACCTTATGTGTGTACTCATAAAGTATTTTCTACGATCTTGTCTTGCATTATCATAAAGTTCTTACAATTTTACATCATTCCACAGGTCTGTGCATTAGCTTCAATGGTGAACGAACCCTAGATATGCACATACCAGCAGATATGAGTGACAAGGTCTGCGGTCTTTGTGGCTCCATGACATTTGATGGGACAACCTTTTTTGATCTTGAGAATGGAGAACAGTACTCTCTTCCTTCTTTCATCAATGCAATGGCCATTGGGGAGAACCCCAATCTGCTCACAAATCTAACTGATCCATGTGATTCAGCAGAAATGAAATCTCAAGCTGAAGACAGGTGCAGATTCTTCTTAGAAGATGCCAAATTTCAGGCTTCAAACCTTGCTGCTAACATTCAGGCTCACTTTGAAATGTGCGTGACAGATGTCTGTACACAACTTGGAAAGGGAGATTCCAGTTACCAATCCTGTGAAGTTGCCGAACACTTCTCATCCACATCCAACAATAATGGTGGCAGATTAGAAGACTGGAGATCAGCTGATTTTTGTCGTAAGTTCAGAGTTCGGATAAATTTTGTCTTTTGATTTATGTTGCATGGTGAATTTATTTAAAGTTATCTTTTCTCTGAAAGCCATCTTTACTTAAAGTTATAAAGGATACACATAATGTACTTTTCACATATACTTTAAAAGATATCTTGACTAATACTATTTGTATACACTTTGTTCCCTACAGCATATGCATGCCCATCATCCATGGTATTCAAAGAATGCAGTTCCTGCATTCAGTCATGTGAGGCAGTTGGTTTTGAAAACGAGTGCTCTGTAAAGTGCTTCCCAGGTTGTGTGTGCCCTGAAGGTAAGGTACCGAGTTTCAAGCAAGCAGTACTCTCTAGCTACACACTGGTCATAGAATCCAGAATTTCAATTAAGATTTATTCTGAATGTAACATGCCTTTGCAGAATAATTACTGGAAGCCTTTCAGAGTTAGTTGGTATGGATGTCTTGCTTCACACTATGCAATGTAGCAACCTTGAATGAATATGTAAAATGTCTGCTTCTCTGCTCAATTGTATATTTAGTAAAAAATGTAATGTTTGCTTTTTGTTTTGTGTAGGGTTTTACTTTGATGGCAGCGAATGCATTGAGGCTGCTTCCTGTCCTTGTAAATCTGGTAACATCGTTCACCCTGCTGGATCAGTCATCGATCTTAATTGCAATCAGTGGTATGTAAAATGGTCTGTTATTATGAGATTAATGCAAATTTTAATGCAGTTTTTAATATGCTACAATTTGGTGATAAAGTGAAGAAAGATAAAGTAGTCTGTGCCTTTAAGTTGAGATGTTCAACAAAATTGCACTAGGAATGATCATGAAATTAGGCATAACTTCAGAGGTTGGCAAAGGAAGCAATGAAACATTACTCTAATGCTTTGGCAACAAACTTTTCTGTACTGATTCAAACCAAAGATCAACCAAACATGTGTGTACACTATCCGGCTTTATCTCAATGATGGGTAGAATCAACCTAGCAAACATTATTGATGTCATAATGATTTCTGAAAAATCAGTTAGACTCAAATGTTTTTTTGTTTTTGTTTTTGTATAGTACTTGCACAGGTGGCAGATGGAGTTGTACCACAGAGAAGTGCCCTGGAGAGTGTACTGTATTTGGCTCTGGCATGTTCAAGAGCTTTGACGGCAAATGGTTTGATACTAAACGTCAGTGCAGTTACACTCTGGTTGCTCCAACAAAGTTGGCTGTTCATAAATTCTTCATCTACATTGACAACCGAGGATGTACCAACAAATTCACTGATAACTGCTTGAAGGAAGTGATTGTCATTCAAGATGGTCTTAGATTTAGGTTTGTTTCACTTGAAGTTTTTCCAAGAACCAATTGGAAACAATCCTTCCTCATTTTGGTTCCATAAAGGGAACAAGGTTTATTGTCACTCACTCACTCTGGGGTATTAGGTTTGTCTAATATCTCAATAACAGAGCTTTCATAAACATGTTGAACACCTTTTTCATATTGGTCCCATGTCTAACTGTCCTACAATATTTAAGTGAACCATTTGTAATGATCTATCCTTGTTATGCTGGTTTCATATGAAGTATCAGGTCTTTATAAATATCATTTGGAGTACTCCTGTGATCATTACTACACCACCAATTCGTAGACTCCTATTGGAATGCAAGAAAGTCTTAAGTTGCAATGCTTCTATGAACCTTCTTGAAGAACCTTTTATGACTAAACTTGCAGGTGTAATTTCAGTGTAGAGGAACCTCAGAGTGTATGTTCATCCAACAAATAGTTCATAAGAAGAGCTACAATGATTTGGAAAATATTGACGATGGAATTGACAGTGAAACCATATCTCAAATGTTAAACTGATTAATTTCCCAACATGCCTTAAGAAATATAACTTGTGAGAAATGTATAAAATGATGCTTTGGTGAAAGAGCTACTAAAATGTAATCACATTTGTGAACATAAATAACCAAATCAGGGCTTGAATTAACCCATTGCTAATTGTAATGCCCTTGAAAATCATCTGCTACTAACGCAAACTACTGCCATGCCTCTTATCAAGTTGATATAGGTGCCCTCATAATTAGCTTAATCATTATTATCAGGGGAAAAAAAGTATCCCAAACTTCAATAATATTTGTACTAGAAAACAGTTATATAAGCACACAGGAAAACTGAAGTGCTAGGTATACAGTTTACAACAATCACATCTATTCCTCTCTTGCAAAATATGTCATGGTGTCCTTTCAAATTTTTAGAATTGTTTGAGAAGCTTAAATCTTGCCAATTCAAAGTAATTACTAACTTGCCTTGCCTTATCCAAACCCTGGACCAAATGTTGTTCCTATGTCATGGACAAGGTCTTCCTGTGTCTATTTTACCTTAGCTTTGGTTTGTATTAATACAGATATTAAGATAACATGTAAACAAGGGCATTTTCAGCATATTCACAGTGGTTAAGTCTTTTTGTATTTTAATTCAGAAAAAGTGGAATGTATTGTGTAATGTGAGATTGAACAGATATAGTAATTGAAGAGAGGAACTATCTTTATTATCATCATTTTAGAATTGCAAAGAACAAGGAAGTGAACATTAATGGACTTGGAGTTACCCTGCCTACCACCAAAGAACAGTTTAGAATCTCATCTGTTGCAGAACATTTCATCAAAATTACATCAGAGTTTGGGCTTGAAGTCCTTGTAAGCATTGAGTTGTCAAGAGTCCATGTCAAACTTAGCAAAGACATGCAGAACATGGTGAGTAGGAATTTAGTTTATGTGTAGTTAGTAAATATCATACTCTCCTGACATTTGCGTTGATAATAGCAATAGTGTTTTATTCAAGACTAAATGTTTATGAAAACTTGTAACCAGTTGTTCAAACCCTGGCCTTACCTATAACAGCATTTGCATCATTCCTGTATTTGTCTTATGCCCAGACAGCTGATTAGAGTAAGACACTAGTTTTAGTAATTCATCTTTCAATATAATTTACAGTTAATTTGTTTTATGAATTTTTATGGTATGTATACTCATTTTAATGCATTATCTGTCTTCTCCCCAATTTTTCAGGTAACTGGTGTTTGTGGAAATTTCAATGAAAATGATCAAGACGACTTCTTCACTGCTCTTGGTCAATTTCCAAATCATGCACAATTTTTGGAATCCTGGGAAGTAGTAATTGATGGTGTTGGGTGTCTTCCTGATGCTGGGTTTGCTGAACCATTGAATTTCAATTCACAGTCTCAAGAATATGCTGCAAGTCTGTGTTCTGGTCTATCATCCAATATCTTCAGTGTAAGCTTAACTTTATTTCATCAGTTTCTTGAAGATATGTAAGGGTTTGGTGGGTTATCTATGAATACTACAATTTCATAGAGATGAAAAGAGCTGAAGAAAGGATAAAACACCACTACTTTAAGTGTTTTCAGTTATTGCAGTCTGTTTCTTGTGTATGATATTGTCAGTTACTGTAGTTGTGCAGTCTTAATATTGAGTAAACTTTTTGTGTTCTAAACTAGGGTTATCTCACCTAATTAAATCTCTCTGTGGTACTGTGGCAGATAAATTGTGTCATAATTTGAATGTAGAAAGTTGTTTATTTTCTTTAGCTACTCCAACTTTTGCAGTTTTACTCAACACTTATCGTTACAACACAGCATGTCAAGCAACAAACAAATTCAAATTCAATATTTTCATAAGTATGGAATGATTGTTATCGTTGAATTAATTAATTGTGTGGCATGCTAAACAGTTTGCTATCTACAACCAATCCACAGTGTTGTATTCAAGCAAATTGGTTAAAGTGTACATGCTTATGTAACTTTACATCCATTGTAAGATCAAAGTACGTTAACTGTATTGTCATAATTTGTTTGAAATGTTGGATGTCCATGTTGAAAAGTGGTTTTGATTACTTGTGCAGGAATGTTCTGCAGTGGTTAGCCACACCATGTACTACGAACAGTGCTTGAAGGATGTTGCCAGAGGAGAAATCTTTGCTTGCAGTGGACATCCAATGTGTTCTTCTTTCTCCTTGTATGCAAGAGAATGTGCTTTGCATGGCTTCATTGTAGACTGGATTGATTCAACACAATGTGGTGAGACAAACTTAAGTTCAGTAAAAACTTTATGTACCCAACTAATTGGGAGTTTCAATTGTCATCTTGGCCAAGAACAGGAACAGTATCTAAACATACTGTATAAAAGTTTACCTCACTCTCCAAAGTCCTTTGAATTTCAACAAAGCATGAATACTGCACTGACTGCTGAAAAGCGGTTGTTAATGAAACTGACTTGTTATAGCTTTGATAGATTTGTCTTTGCTTTGCATACAGGAAGAAACTGTTGATCTATTGTTGAACAGCCTTAGTTCTTGTGTGGAGGTCACACTGTAGTATTTGAGATTACTCAGGTTATTGTCTATGATGTGCATCTTCATTTTTTTGCATCAGCTTATTTAATGAATAAGGGTTTTGTCATACAACCACTACACCACTCCTCAAGAGGTAATTTACAATACTTCAATCATTATCAGTCATAATTCATAATTGACACTGCTTGTCAGTTAACTTGAGGCTCTGGGTACATTATAAGGACAATTTTCCTGATTTGTCTCAAGAGGTATGTATACTTTAAAGTTAATACTTCTCAAACTTAATTAGTGTTTCCTATGGTGGATGTCCATGATTCGTATGAGTCCTTGTATTGTCTACTGTTTTGTTTCAGGCTCACTCTGTCCAATGGGTATGGAATGGAAATCAGACTGTGGAACATCCCACCTGTACAGCTGCTCTGACCTGACAGCACCCTCATCTTTCATGAAAGATTGCATTGATGGGTGCTTCTGCTTTGGGGATAAGGTACATGATAAGTTATTTCTTCGCCAGTCCTGAACTTTCCTTTGCTTAAGGGGCTTAAATGCAATGAGTTTGGTAAATCTGCAAGTCATATGAAACAGCATGTAAACAAAGATCAATAATGTCTACTTTTCAACTAATTTGTAGTAGTTCTGACACAAGTTTGTTGATGCACATCGTATCAGGTATTAATTAACAGATTCTCTTATCAACTAAGTGATGTATCTCTCATAGAAAAAGGAACTTGATCTGATAAGCTGATATATTTAACAAAGGAACTTGAATTTGTTCTTATATAAGTTTCTTCCTGTATCCCACAAACGGAATTGAATCGTTTCTGATATGCTGATATGCCATTGTGGATATTATACAAACAGACTTAACTAATTCTGATATCAGTTTGTTAATGTTTCTCACAAAGGGAATTGAAGTGGTCCTAGTAGCTTTTTGGGGATGAATCTCATGAAGGGACATGTACTAATTCTGATATCTCCTTGTTGGTATATCTAACAAAGGAAATTGAAGTGGAATTGATATCAGTTTGTTGAAAATGTAGTTTGGTTCTGGTATTAATTGCTAAATACATCTCACAATATACTTCTCCAAGGTGCATTGTGTATTCCTTCTTCTTTACTACTAGGTTGTTGATGACCGTACTGGAGAATGTGTTGAGAGAACTGCTTGTCCCTGCCAACATAATTCAAGGTTTTACGACAATGGCGAAAGTAGGGAAACACAATGTGGTCATTGGTAATTACATTCATCCTATATTCACAGAGCACTGGCTATTTGCTTTATTAAATACAGTCATAAAATATACTTTCACATGACTTCAGCTAGAAATTTATGACTTTAATTTATTCATTAACTTTCTAACTAGTTTGATTAAGTTTAAGATTTAAAATGGGCATATGTCAATTTTGAGTGATGAATTTATACCGTGTCAAATTTCAGACTTTGTAGTGTAATGTCAAGCTAGATTAAATATGGGTGTAGGAAGTTATGGTCATAATACCCTCTTGTTTATTTATCAGCTTTTTTGTAACCAAGTCTATCAAGTATTACTCAAAGATTGGAATTTTTCAAGCTTAAATACCTTTCTATTACATTTTACTGAATGGAGTTTCATTAGTAAGTCATTAGGGATTACATTTGGTCCTCAAAATTTTGTTTTTCAGATATTTCTCATATCGTTTTAAAAATCAAGTTGAAGTGATCTTTACCTAATTCATAATGAAATTTGACTGGTCAAGATTAAAAAGTACATTAAAATAGGATTTTAGTATCAGATAGCATAGAACATTGATCAAAATCAACTCAACATGCTGTCGTAATGCCTACTACTTTCTTTGTGATATAAGTGAGATATGTCTGTGTGTTTCCTAGTTGTTTAGTCATGTACTCATAAGAATATTTGCAAAACTCAAAAAACAATTTTTAGTATTGTGTAGCAGACATTTAACTTGGGCAAAATGTTCTTTACATATATGAAAATTATGTTTTGTTTGTTTTAGAACTTGTTTGATTCCTGTATTGCCTCATATCAGGAATACAATAGTGGCACAATTAGGAGCTAGTGACAGCTGTCTCAAAGTCATGATCTTACTACTAGTCTCATTGTTGCAAAAATATTGTATTTTATGATGTCAATTAAAACTTCCTTTACTTGCTGTACATTATTTGAAATCTATCAGCCTTTTGTATCTTTGAAGTGTCACATTCTGATATGTTAACTACTGCAATAGAAAACATCTAAGGAAAATAACTTCACAATGTTCCTTCTTGTTACATACAGAACAAATGGTACAGTATGAGATTTGAAACACATAATTTAGAAGAAAAAAGAAGGTGAATGACAACAAGCAAGAAGTTCTGATTAAACAATAATATCAGAAAGAAACAGCTAAAGATAAAGAAATAAACATAAACATTTTGCATAATTCCGGTTGTCTTTTTGTTCTTTAGTGAGTGCACTAGTGGAGACTGGGTATGTTTCGATACTGAATGTGCCGCTGGAGGTAATTATAAGCTTTCTCAGTTTTGTATAATTTCACAGATACATAATATATTCATCAATTATTTTTATATTTGAATGTTTTTAACCCTGTCCATGAATGCAATTTTAATGCCAGAATTCCTACTTATTGGCTATTATCAGAGACAGAATTAGTCAACTTCTTTCATATTGACTGTATACCCTGGTATACCATCTGGACAGGGTAGAGTACTTGTCAAATGACAAGGGTAGTACTTGTTTACCTAAAATAATTCTGTATTGACAGAAAGCAGTAGTCAAGAGTACCCAACAGAGTATATTTCAACTAATTGAATGTTTTCTCTATTCTCCCCAAAATCAGCAGTTAATTAAAAGATAACAGTTGCTTAGAGTAACAAATACCAAGAAAGAAAACTAGATTCATGGTGAATTATTACTATATAGCTATTGCTTTTATGGCATATTCAATCAGCTAGTACTTGCCGGAGATTCCACAATATCTTGCAATCTTGAATACTTATAGACACTTAGTCTGAATAAGAGTTGTTTCACATTGCTTTGTGTTCTACTGTTTCTTGTTTAACTTTTTTGATCCTTTTACTTTTAGTTTGTTATTCCTAGTGGAAATTAGCTTGATAACCAGCCATATTGTTTTAAGTGTCCATCATATGTATTACTGTCATTATGTTTACCAAAGACCTGTATTGAATGGCGTGTACATGTGAGAAGTGGAATGAAATAATGAATATGAATAAATTGGAAGTGTCACAGTCATGTTACCTGCAGTATTTTTCAGGTTAGCTGTTTACAAAACAGCCATTTGTCATTTTAGCTTATGACAAGGTTCCTATAGTTCCCAGCAAATCCGGGACATAAAAACAATTATTGTTGGCATAATGTAAAGACCTTGGGCACATAATTCTGTGAACAGTTTCTATGCCTTGCTAGTCTCATATGTGACAATGCTATTTACTGAAACCTTTTTAAGTTCCCTGAAAAACTTGAAGCATTCCCCTCCTGCTACTGTAGCAAGGTAGAAGCAAGCTGCCTGGGATCAATTTTTGAGGATACACTAGCTACTGCTAGTCATGAATTTTGTATCACATGGACTTCAGTACTTCTACAGTATACTGTACTTAGCTGTGTTGATGGTCTCGAAATGCCCAGTTTCAGAGAGATTTTCAAGGCCTTAACTGTACTAACACTTAAATTATCTGAAAAAGCAAAAACATCAATGATTAATAGTGAATAATCTCAGGAAAACTGAGTGTCATTAAAAGTATTAAAGATGGTACATTTTATAGCAATCATTTCAGTGACAAAGAGATGAAATTACTTAAGCATAAGCAGATAAATATAATTTCGCATAGAAAGTAGAAAGGAGTAGACGATAACATGATTGAGGAAACTCCTGAAGAACACAAAGGTAAAACCTTGTGGATTTTACTTCCCCTGGAGAAAGCAGTAAATACAGAGCACCTACACACAAAGGACAACCGCTCTGCCCCCACTTTCCATTCTATCGTTGACCTACAGCACTACAAACCAGACTTAAAGTGAATTTGAAAACAATACTTGGAGAAGAAAACAGGGAATGTTATTAAAGTATACTTAGATAAAAGTTGATCGCACTACTTTTAAGGATATTAATGGTATGCAATGACTTGAGACAGTCTTTCACAGAATTCCTGATATTAGGACGTATGAAACACATACAATAATGAGTGGAATTTAAAGATGCTAAAAGAAGGGCTCTTACCAGAGTTGTGGTTGTGTATGGAAGAACAATTTGACATAAAAGAGTTTGAAGCACTTAGGTGAACCCCATTCACAAATGGAAGATAACAGTGGTGATATGTAAACATTGAAGGTGCTGAGTTTCACAAAAAAGAGTATCACATTGAGTAGGAGAGGAGCTCTTTGTACTGTAACATGCTACCATTTCTTGAAGAATTTTAAGTTCCTACAGCCTTGAAAGGTAGTTGGTTGCCTACTCAACAATGTTAGAAGAAAACAAACAAAGTGTCATGAATGTGGCCTAAGCCTGCATGGCTTTGCATCTCCAGTTTGAACTTTCTTGTAGTGGGTGTACAGCAAGCTTCTGAACAGACCTCACATTAGGTGCAAATTGTAACTTCAAAATGTGCCTGTCATCAAGTAGCCGTCAGTACCTGACATTAGTGAAAGGCCAGGAAAGTAATGAAACAGGTGAATTCGGTTATTTGGTGTTTCCAGTTGTGCTACTACTGAAAGTTATGAATAAATTGATTTGATACTGCAAGCAATATAGAGTGACTGTTAATCGAGATAGGCAATGTCTTGTTCATCATTCTTGGGCTTTAAAAACGTCATATTTCAGATACTGACAAGTGTCAGAACGGCCAAGTCTGGAGTTCATGTACAAGATGTGAGAGAAAGTGTTCATCACAAACCCCAGAGTGCATAGAAGGTGACACCGAAAATTGCAATGAAGGCTGTGCTTGCCCTGATGACCTAGCATGGGATGGAGAACAATGTGTTCCTCTTGAGGAGTGCCCATGTTTACATATTGGATTGAAGTACCATGTTGGAGAGACTTTGGAACAGGATTGCCAAACATGGTAAATTAGATCTAAATTTCAAGGTTGTTTTGGTTTGTACATTTTGTTGTAAAAACTACATTTAATAGCTACTTGGATTTTGCATAGATGACATCATCTCATTACAAATAGATCAATGGTAATATTTTCAATGTCATGGAGTATAAAATGTTCATTCAATAAAAGAGAAAGAAGCATTTTTGTTCATATTAGTTCACTCAAGGGTAAGAATTAGGACAAATAATCAATACAAACCGACTTATATTCACTACATAACTTTTAGTTACATTAAATTCATAGAATATTGTATTTTATATAAATTCACATCTGTATATCTATTATTGCAAAGTAATTTAGCTAGAAATATAAACATTTTCTTGAGCTACTAAATATCTTATGAACTGTGTTTTCTTTTATTGCATTAATCCAGTTCCTGTACAGAGACTGGGTGGTCTTGTGATAGTAAACCCTGCATGAAGACATGTCGTGCATGGGGAGATCCTCATTATGAAACATTTGATGGCAAGATATATGACTTTCAAGGTTAGTAACTCTAAAGTTCATCCTTAACTGTGCAATCAAAGAACATTATTTAATTTACACATACATTCTACAAGTTTGAATATGTTTCAATATGCTGACAAGCAGTACAAAATTCACTTGATTTGGATTTTTTCTTGAAATTCTTTGTTGCAAAAATAGCAGTAGCATAGCCTTACTTTTGTTCAACAACAGTGTTTTTCTAATAAAATTCAAAGTACAATCTCTGTTGTTTATTATACTCATGCAAAACTTGCAAAATTATCAGTAGTGAAGTCTGCTTATGTTTAGAAAGTAATTTTCATATGATAGTGCAAAGTACATTTTCTGTATGTTATTCTTGATTTAAGAAAGAAAAATGCTAAGTTAGCAAATTAGCAGTAATGCAGCTTTGCCAAGGTTAAAGAATGAGTTCATAGAGTGTAACACAAGTACTTCTTTCATGAGTTTAATTTAATTATTAAATTTGGAACTCTTGATGCTCGGTATACCAGCATGTTATTACTT
>JXUT01150404.1:0-10211 GCA_000934455.1 Apostichopus parvimensis | reverse complement strand
AGTGATAACATTACATAAAATGACAACAGTGAAAATTACATTGAGTGATAATATTGCATAAAATGACAACATAGTAAAATTACATGGAGTCAAATGCTAATTACAATGTAATGACATTGCTTTAAGTGATAATATCTCATCAAATGACAACATTGAAATTGCATTGAGTGATTTTTCTTATGTACATCAAATGACAACATAGTGAAATTGCATTGAGCTTTATAGTCTTTCAGTAGACATTTATAAATACTTTCACAGGATGTCAATATAAAGAATAATAACAATGCTGTGAAATATTGCTGCGAGTCGATGAAGTGCAGCATTATAAACATTCATAGTAGTGTCGAACAGTGTTAAATCAAGAAATGTACAGCTCTGCTACTTTTACAAGCTATCTTTCATGCATTAATTTTGAGCATCCATTCAGAGGTCTGGTAGATCATGGCTTAGTTGTCTGTGGAAGGTAGTGGGTCTAAAAGTTTGCATTATCTTATAGCTTATGTACCCTGTGATCTATAGTATTATGATCTATATACTATATCAGCAGACATATACATGCAGCATCGATCCAGACACATTTTTAAATAAATAATTCGGATCAACTTTCATTTATGATAAGTGTATAGGATATATCCATAGCATTGTGACATGCTTGAATTGCTTTTAGTTATCAACAGCTGAATTCAGTAATCAGTATGTCTTTACAATGTATTTGATACAGCCATGAATAATACCCATGAAGCCATGATTAATAGCCTCTTTGACAGTGAAACAATATTGTCAACAGATTAATATCATTCATATAAATTACATACATGTATAGTTATAGGATACATATATAGCATCATTAATTGTGACCCTGTTAATTTGGCCTGCTGCATTTCTATCTATCAATAGCCATAAATTTACCCTCTTAACTTTTAGGGCATGTATGTATAAAGCTTGGACTATATATTAAATAAAAGTTTGTAGTTTGAGTAAACTAATTGCATTTAATTACTGTATCCATGAGAATATTAAGTCCATAGTTTAGTTACTTGATATAATTAAGGGAACAGAAGTATATACAAACCTTTGTCTCTATCTTTATACAGAAGATATCACGAGAGGGTCGACATGCAGACTAGCTTCTGTCCCCTGTGGACGACCCTTTTATTCAGGAGTGAGGTCATTCTAACACCCTTTCCTTCCCTGACATTTGAAAGCTAATCATTAGCAGTCATTTGGGAGCTAAAGGCTACTGTAGGTGAAGGACTTTACTCATTGAAACAGTCATATAGTATTTAAAGTCAGTTTAGGGAGACCATATTAACATTTATCAAATCAATTTGGTTCTTTTATCTGCTGCATACATGAAAGTAAAATGATAGTTTTAAGTACAGTGTACTGCAATGATTAGACTTTACGGGGAAAAAATTGTGTTTTTAATGAATAGTAAATCAATTTTTTACGGCATAGTTTAATAAAATAAAATGTGATTGAACAGGAAATAACCAAAGTGAATAAAAGTAAGAAAAGTAGGGATAGCCATTGTTTCATTTTCTGTCAGTTTTAAGGGAATTTCATATGCAAGAAAGGGCGAGTATGCAAATTTTGTGAGAAACTTGAATTCAAATATTGAAGTCACCCTAGACAGAAAAATAACAACGGGCGCAATTGAATTCAGTACGAATGTTAATCATGCGCATACCTTGAGGTCCTAATTACAGTCTGGGGCTAAATCTAGAAAACAATTATTGTAACATATCAACGATGCATTGCTATGCTGGTAAGCCTTATCGTTTTTATCATCATTGCCATTCATTGGGTACACAGCTTGGTCAAGTGTATTAAAGTAACATCTTGTGTTTCAAGATGGTTAAATTTAAATTGTTAAATATAAAAATTGCTTGTGCATGTGATTTGTGTTTATTCTTTTATCACTCTAGATTGCTGAGTTTAATAACATTGGGATGTATATGAATTTGGTATTTTGAGAGCTTAGACCATTAACAAATCAAGGTAATATACTGTACCTAGCTAAGATTAGTACAACCTGTAGAGCGGAAATATTAAAGTGAAATTCGACACATATTACTAATGAGCACTATTGGGGGCAAGGTAAGGCATCTGAAAACAGTCTGTTAGACCAGCTTAATCCACTGTAAGCACTCTTTCCTTAATTTAATTAGGCATAATGACATAACAAGTAGACTTGTTTTTACGAAGTCAAAGTTTACCACTTTACATTAAACCTATGATTTGCACGTGCACATGATTGCCATGTATCATATTTAATTGTATGTTGTATTATTGATGGTTCACTTTAAACTATATTTTGGCCACATTGTTGTATATAGTGTTATAGATCCAAAGCTATATATCTGAAATTCTTACTTGAAAGTTAAAATGTTGAATTTGAAGCCACCTGACATGAAACTTGTAATCCATAAAGCCCTTTGGGCTTCTCCAACATTCGTGCTGGCTTAAGCGTCCTAAAAATAAATGGCTGATAATTTATTATAGATTATTACATATCTAGTTAACATATGGTCAGGATGATGCATTAGTTCCTACAGTACATCCAACATTCATGAATTTCAAATATTTCTAGAAAAAATTTACGGAGAGAAAAAGCTGTTGAACAATAATAAACTGCTAGACATCAGACATAAAATTCTTTACATTTATGCAAAAGATGCCTCCAAACTTGAGGGAAAATTTAGGGCTCTTAAACTGTAACCTGGATTTGGTTGCTAGGCCTGGCCGTATCCTAGCAACCGGAAAATTTAAAATAGTTTTTTTGCCCAATTTCATCCTTTGAGACATATTGCAAGATACCATATTAATTTCAGGTGATTCTGAGTGTGTCCACATGGAATCCATTAAAAAATCTGTTGATTTGGCATGGATGCCCGCCTTCCCTTCGTTAATTTAATTCTGTAATATCACCTAACATGGGATAAATAGCCCTTACCCACAGCTGGGGTAGGATGTTTAACTAAGTTGCGATTTTCTTAGTTTTCAGTTGTTGCATATTTTTGCTATATTTCTTTCACTTCAATCAGCCTCATATATCTCCTGGTGAATACAGTACATGTATAATACCTTGCAGTTGACACAGTACCTTCCTGTTCTCTTTTACCCTTCCCTTCCTTTACTGTACCATGTATTTCATTTCCCTAATTCCCTTCACTAACTTTAATTCTGTTTTATCACCTAAAGTTGGGATAAACAATCCCTTACCTTTACAACCTGAGTAAGATAATCCTAGTTCATAACTTCATATATTTTATAAACCAAGTTGTGATTTTCTTATACAGTTATACCTTAAGTTTATTGTCAGTTGTTGCATATTTGCCATTGTATCTTTCTCTCGATACAGCCTCCTCCCATATTTCCCGAAATTGAATACATAATACCTGGCAGCAGGTGACAGAACAACGTGTGAACATTTTGCTATCAGCTATTTTTAATGCAGTTAGCCTTCCTTTGCAAACAGCCATCTACCTCTGTAGTAAGGACTAATTGTGTTGCTCCAATAAAATAGTTGATTTGATTTTTTCTTTCTTTCTTCTTCTTCTTTGGTGGAAGGTCACTGTCCCACATTTTAGTTTAGCGGTTGACAAGGCCTGGATGATCGTAGAAGCAAACCAGAGCCTTAAGGCTGGATATGTATATATTATATCGTACAATCATACATTATGTTTATTAGTGTAGTACGTGTTTTTTATATACTGTAGCTGTATGAGTTACAAATTGGAATAAGATGTCGGTTCGGTTCTTGTGTTTTCTGCGGTTCCATTGCCGTCGTCGTAGTAGTGTGCATGATACAGACGATTGTACGTCACAGAGGTACTTGTCTTTACTACGACAGCTGATCTCTGAGGGTCAAACTAGATGTAAACATTCTCTTAATCAGATGCCCCCGAATCTTAATAAGCATCGATGAATTCCCGTTTACGGAAATGTTTATTCTAGGTCAGATTATTCATTCTTGAGATGGAAAATAAAACTAAAAGAAATTATGATTTAAAGTAGCGGCGAAATTGAAAGTGACAAAGTTCTAGCTGTTAAGGGTAGGCTGTTTAATAGAGAGACTATTATAATATGGATAAAATTTAATGTGTATTTGTAGTACTTTTTAAATTCTTGTTTATGCTACCACTTGAAATCAACAATATTCAATTGAATTTAAAAAAAAAATAGTTATTGCTAAGCATCTTCCAGAGTTAAATGGAAAGTGCTAATTGCACACGAACAGACACAGTTTCATTAGTACATCTCACAAATTAAAGGTAACTTTGAACCTGACCAGCTAATTGGTTTGTAGGTACGGCCTTTTTCAATATAGTTACATTTGGACAGGTCCATAGCCAGGAATATATAGTTGAAGGAGCCAAACATTTATTAAAGGAGGGACACCATACTTGTGTCCTGTAACTTGGAAAGTCTTTGGACAATTAAAGGATGGTGACACAGATGGGGGCTGAGAGAGATGGGGGGGGGGACAGTAGTGTGTACGGAGAGACAAGGCCCCTTTGTCCCAGCCTGGCTGTTGGCCTTAGTGTTTCCATTCAGCATATGATACTGTACATATATGTGGACATTCAGTACTTAAATGATATAGATATGCAGTAGAATGTTTGTGCACAGTCAGACTATGTATGTGGACAGCTAATCAGTTGAATGTGTTTGCAAACACTCAAATTAGGATTCATTTGTGTGGACTTTCAACATTTGTGTGGACATACACGTTCATTTGTATGGACATACACGTTCATTTGTATGGACATACACGTTCATTTGTGTGGACATACATTCATTTGTGTGGACATGTATGCATGCATACATGTGCATGCTTTTAATAAAATGTGTTCATGTACAATATATGTCAGACTTGTCAGTGTGCATATTCTGTACACATATCAAAGCTATATAAATTCTCTGGAGTTGATATTTATCAATTCTTTGATGCCAGAGTTGTAACTCACATCACTTACTTGTAACCCGGTGATTTTTCTGGCTCTAACCAATTGCTAGCTGTATTACCTTAATGAGATGGTTCCATTATAGGGTTTATGTTGCATATTTTATTTGTTAGTTTTTTACTTTTTTTTTACTTCATTTATACAACCAGCTGCTTGCCTTTTAAGGCTATTAAGTCAGCAGTATAGCATCTTCAATGATACAACCAAACATTATTCATGCCCTGATTTTCAACGAGTTTCAAGATTTGTTCTGCAGAATAATATAGTAGCTCTTTATTACGCAGGCGAGAATCCCTCCACTTTCATCATCCTCATTTCGACAGTGTCACACTTCTGCGGAAGAGTTATGATGTAAGCACGCCATGGACATGCATATACACAGACTGAGATAGTCGAGTCGTGTTTCAGTGAACAGAACTGATTGCATTCCTTATTCCCAGCAGTAATAGGTTTGATCTACTCGGACATCAGATTGTAACGAAAGTTATGACACATCAGTCTCTCACCCTCCCTCTCTTCAAATTTTTTTTTCTTTTTTTTTTCTTTTTGTGCTCATATATGATGTATGGCCTCCAAAGTGACTTGCAGATTTGCTTGACCCTCAATACTGTTTTCCGAATTAATTGAAAACGTTTCTGCCACCCTAGCATGAAAAGACAATAACAAAAAATAATAACAAAAAGAACTAAATATACTAGAACTCAAATAGCAGAAGAATTACAGAAAAAAAATCCAAGGTTGTTTACAGCTGGTTGAATGGTAGATTTTTTTTTTTTGTTTTTTTGGAGGGTTCGTTATCATTGAAATGGATTAAGACTCCAGTGGTGCTTTCTTCTGCCTGATTTAATCTCTTCCCAATTTTTGAAGACTAGCAATAAATTGACTAAACTCTAGTTAAATGTTACAAGCAAAGCATCAGTGACTTCAAAATCTCAATCTTAAACATTTACTAGACCGAATTTAGAGCTGTAAGCTTGACATTAATCAGCATTCTCGACAAGTAGTTATTATGAAGGCGATCTTCCTGCTTCTTTCTTTCTTTTTGTTGCTCAAAAAAATCAGAGAAATGTGGTTGCTATTTCTTACAGTATACATGGGATGGAGAATTTGGGGTTTTTACTCTTTCACAAGCGTTCATAAACATGCATACATACACCCATACATACATATATACATAGAAATATATATCAATTTATAAAAGAAATATATATGGAAAGACAGTTTTCAACTCCTCTGCTTTGTAGAAATTTGTCACGGAAATATTTCTATATACTCGGTAAAATTTTGAAGATGAATAGCTTCAGGTTTACTTATTTTTTGCAGCCTTCTTTCTTTTTTATTGTTTTTTCCCCCCCCCCTTTATTTTATGTTTTATTTTCCTTTGTAACTTTTTGGTGCCTCAGGGGATCGAGAGCAGCCTTTCCTTCAGTACATATTTTCAGCACATCTAATTCTCCCGCTCATCGGCCCTCAAAAGAGGGAATCTATCAAAGCGACGACGAGTACTGCTGCGTTCATAGTTTAATATCATTCCATACGGACGAGGCTCTGTTATTACAGCGGCTTTAATGCACGCTTTTAGCTGACACTTTCGGTATGTTAGAAAGCCAGTAGGAGAAGGTGGAGGAGGAGGAGGAGCGTAGATGCAGTAGTACAAATACCGTACATGAGATGCGGAGCTCTCAGATGTACGGGTTTGGATGGATGATTCTGGGAGGAATAATGTTACAACTGAATGACAACATGAACATGGTTGTGAACTCATTCACAACATGAATGATTTAGATCTTGGGTCAGGAAGATTGTTCTGTAATAATATATGATAGATATGTTAGATAACAGTCATAACACAACCCAAAATGGAGGGTAATATATAATGGAACTGTGAATGACTGTATTGGTTGTCTTACGAGTATGGCAAGATGTCTTAACCTTTATCTGAGACGATCGTCTTTGAGGCCCGTTGTCTGAGAATAAACAGTTTCCTAATCACCCATGAAAGTCACTTACAATTACATAGCACAGTACATGACGTTATTAGGTATTAACCAACATTGAAAGAAGTAATCAGAGTAGATTAAAGGCAGTGGCATATAGAAGTTACTGTACCTCAGTCAGGGAGGGGTAACGTAGTATATATATTGTGTAATATCACTACAAAATGTACAAAATCTTTCTCTACTTTAATGTTCATCCATATTTGATGTATACTCTGAGGCACTTCTTGGCTTCTTTGACCAAATAGCATGCAAATAGCACGTTTATAGCCTTCGTTACCAACCCATTAAAGTGAATAGCAAATTGGGTCCGAGGTGAATAAGGTTAGCCTAACATTATGAAATGCTATGAAATATTTTAGACCTACACTATGTGTGTGAATTTGTTTTTTTTTGGACTGGTGGGAGGTTGGTTTGCTGTTGGTTTTTTGTGTTTTATTTTTGAAGAAAATAACAGGTTTTGCGAGGGTGTTCAACTTTATATCTGTTGTAAATCATGCAACAATTAATAATAAAAGTGCTTCACAGTACTGTCCATAAAATATTGACACCCAGGGGGGGACTGAAATTTTTCAAAAGTAAAGTCATGAGTTGCTAACTCAATTGCAATGGATATTCCCAGACTTGTGAGGAATGTTCATAATATGCTTTTAGTAACTGTCAGTGGTCTCAGTTTTTAACTTAGTGCATTTAACAACTTCAACACCTCCTGTCAACATACCTGTCAAACAGACTTAACATTTGATTTGAAATTTCATATTTTCATAATATGTTTTTAGTAACTTTCATTGCTTTCAGTTTTAAACTTTGTGCATTTAATAACTTCAACAACTCCTGTCAACATACCTGTCAAACAGACTTAACATCTGATTTGAAATTTCATATTTTCTGGTATGTAATATCTTCATACATAAACACAAGATGGTCTTATATTGTCAAACAGCTTGTTGTGTTCATATGTGACAAGTTAGATCTGTAAGGTGTAACTCATGAGAAAATATGTTGCTTAATGCTTGATCTGAAAGGCATTGTGATGCCTTGTGTATAATAGTAGACAGAAATATATCACACAGCTATTTGAAAACAGAGCTCTTGTAAATATGAATATCTTTGTCCTAATGGCTAACAACCCTTATAGACTGACTGTTTATCTGGTGAATGTCATTTGGATATATTCCAGCTTTTGTTATTTCAGGATATGGATTTGTGATGGGTTGGTTCTTGGTTCTTGATGTTTTTCTCTGTTTTTGTTCACTCGCAATTTTGTCTCCTTCACAGTGCATTAATTCTGATGAAATAACTCAATCATAGCCTGACCTATTTTGCAGCAAGGCCTTAGCTAGCAATCTATTCATACAGTAGCTATGCAAAGGCATGTTTCTAAATTTAAGCACACAAGATCATTGTTGCTTCTAAGAAAGAGGGCAAGAAAAACTAGAAGAAGCAAACAAAAATATATATAAATTTATGTGGATTCTTTTGCTTGAAAGCTTATTTCGCACAAATGCTTTTAATTATGTTAGAAAATGTTGGCAATGGGGATGGGAACCACCATAGACCAGCCTCCCCCCCCCCCCTCTCCACAACATCCCATCAAAGAATTGGACCCACTTTTTTAAATTTCTAGCTTAAGCTCTGCTTGCTGACCGATAAGTTCATAACATTTGTTACAAGTTTTGTCAATATTTTAAGGATATCAATGCTGTAGAGACACAATAACAACTGTAGTAGTTGTAAGTAATACCTGTCTTTGTGATGTCACAGAGTACTCTACAACTCTAGTTTCCCTATACATGTTACCTTATAAACAAAACAACACTTATAGAGAGGGAAACCGCTCCGAGCCCGGCAGTCAAATACTTGCCAGAGTCTGAGAAACTAGAGTATGTGGATGTCGTAGAACCGGACGACATCCGGTCTCGAAATGTCCGGATGGTTAATTCAGAAATGAGACTTAGGAAATTGAGTCTTTGTCCCTCATAGCATATATAGTGAAATTTGATATGTTTCAAGTGCAAGAAGAAAGGACATGTTTTAGGTCAAGTGTGTGGGCTGTGCAGCTTTCGAGGCTTACTACACGTAGACCTTCAATTTTAGGAAGACCAAAGTTTTAGTCGACATCTCGGTCACGAGGAATAGCATGTTCGGGATCTTGTCATGTTTTTCAATAGTTTTCCTGTTCTTTTTCTTTGTCCAGAAAAACAAGGAGGAAAAAACCATCTTCAAAGAATTAGAAAGAGCACGTACTGCTTGAGATTATTTCCTTTAAATCCTCTCGATTTAGAGATTCTAAATTTGGTTTGAAATTTGATCTTGTCATCATTCCTGGATTATTATAATAGAGCCAGCCTTTCTCCTTAGTTAATTAGTCATGTCTTATAGCCTGCATGTTACCCTCCCCCACCCCCATCCCACCACACCCATTATCTCACTAGAGGATGATCTGTCAACTGATCTTTGAACCCCAAACTCAAGCTTGCAGTATGTGGGTGGAAAATTCTCATGTATTCATATCATGAATAATTGCCCTCAAAGAGATCTAGTGACTGTTCATTCATTGGCCACATGTACCCGAGCCCATACATAATTGATGTTGCCGACTTGTGATGCAATAATTCAACAATTGCTTCATCGCTCATTAACATTGGTCATCCCTATGATACAAGACATCTGCTCTAGTGAGCTCAAATATGGTAAAGCTTAAATATAGAAATATTCCTTAAATATAGCCACATTACAAGAAAGAAATTTATGGATTTAGTGCGATATATCGCACCCATTAGAGATGCTACCCTCATAAATTATTACTGATGTTCATGATACAACTTACAGGATAATTGGTCTGAAAAAAAGCTTAATTGTACCCAGCATTGTTTGGCATTTTTCCTCTCCAATACTTGAAAATGTCACCATATCTTAATTTTATCAAATGAGAGTACAATGTAAATACAATATTCGTTATAATTATGTAGTTAACTGTTATCCCTTGGTTTTTTTCCCTCACACGTCTCTTTTGTTGATCTTATAATATATTGATTGCATTAAGACATTGTGTAGTGACATATAGTATTAAAAGCCGGAGGTAATTGGTTTGGCTGTGAACGACGACATAGTGGATGACATCGGTGGGTTTACACATGAATCTTGAGATTTGAAAGTATATTTGAGAATGAGAAAAAAATGCAAATTTGGTTTCTGCCTTTAATGCTGAAAAATAAAGAAAGTAGATCATTTTATTGTAACA
>JXUT01150401.1:0-14482 GCA_000934455.1 Apostichopus parvimensis | reverse complement strand
GCAGGTTAATCAGTGCAGCAGTTGCAGATTTTATACCTAAGGGTAGATATCAGTGGACAGAGAAATCTTCGTAAGGAATAAAGAATTATTTGAAATGGATTATGTCTGGAAGATATTCCTGATGTCAAGTAGAAAATGGTGCCACTGCTAGTTGAGGGAAATGATCCCACAACCACCAAAGCCAACAAAAATTGAACCATTTTTGCATGATGGTGACATCAAATGAATTTCTTACAATTCAGCACTCTTTTCCTTATCCACCCCCTATCTAGGCTGTGCAGCCAGCAAAAACTTGGCTTGCAAAAATCCTTTTGAAATTTCCGTTTACGTGAAGATGTGACAGAAATGTTTCTTTCGTTCATAGAAATTGTATTTTCATTTGGATATAACCGTTTGGTATCTGTGATAATAGGATGGCCAGTCCAAGGAAGTCACTGCGACGCAAGATGTAACTCTCAAGAAAGATTTGAACCATCCAAGATGATTTCATCATTATACCAAACAGAAGACTGTCCATTCCACATTTCTCAGAAAAACCTTCGAGTTGGTGTGATTGTACCATTGTGTAACAATGGATTTAAACAGACAACATAACAAAAGTTGTTTGGGTGTTGAGCAACACATTTTGATCAAATCAAATCGTTTTGCATTGAGACAATAATAAACATCATGAAAATTTAAATATATATATTATTATGATTCTACTTCAAGATTTCTGAAGCAAATTTTTCAAACTGAAATTCATTTTGGACCTAAATTATCTAGTCTAGTTGGTTACCAAGAAGTAGCCAACTTTTAGTTAAAGTTCGAAGTCTTTATACGTTTGCCAGAGGCTTAAAAATTATTTCAATTAGTTCATTTTTGGAAGTCTTTCTAATTTCATTTTTTGTCAATATGGCTGGTACATATTATATTAATATCTATATTGATTGACTTTCAGAAATGTGACAACTGTTGAAAAGTTACATATTTGGAGTCAGCTAGATTGGAACAATTTCTAACATTACAACCACTCTACACTTTCCTCTTAAGAATATCATACTCCACGGTAATTATACTGACAATACAAACGGTTGTTCCGAAACAATGGAAACAGGAGAAACTTCTCCACGTAATGTCTCTTGAAAGCGTGACATGAAAGGACTGTGACTGTATGTTATGAAAATCATCCCAACTGGGTCGGTGGAAATTGAAAAGTCATGAATATTCAAATTGTACAGAGATGTAAATTAATTAATTAGCATACAGTAGTTAAGCTGTTGCATAAATGAACACAACTTTCCATCAGTCTTGAGTAAGTGCTAAGCACCTGATGATGATTAAATCATTGAACATTAAGTTGGTTTTTCCCTCCAAAGAAGTTGCCATTTTGAATAAAACTTTGCTGGAAAAGTTAGCAGACATTTTTGGTGTTATCGTTATTTTCTGTTAATGGATATTTCGAAGTACAATTATGCATTCCATTAAAAAGGCATACTACTTCATGAAGTCAAAATTGCTCAAACATTTGTGTCTGATACTAAACAAAAACTTTGTCTCCATATCAAATTCTAATGTGGTTAGCCTTTGAGGATGGCCAAAACTTTATAACGTAAAAGTAACCTCACATTAATTGTGTGAATGGATACTTCATATAGCAGTAGTGGATGACAAGGCCTTCAGTGCTAAATATTGAATTTGTGCTTTTACCAGAATTCAGCATGTTGACTTTCAAGCTTTCAGGATTTTCTGGTGACAAACAATGTACTGGAGATATGGTTGCTTGAATGTCACCTATATTGACTGGCTTAACTTTCTACTACTCCAGGGAGCTGGATCACAGTAGCAGTGTCTATGATGCCATCAGGCAAATGCTCTTCAAAACTTTTACTTAGGCTATGATAATCTTCTTGTTGGTGTATACTTGAAACCTGATACATATGGAATGTTTGCTTAATTGTCAAAGTTCTCTGTACTTAGAATTTTCTAATTGTATATCTGTTTTGTAGAAATATTCTTTTCCTGTATGGATAAATGATGGACATGTTATCAAGAAAACAAAGACTTTTCAGCTGAAGTGCCCTGATGACATCCATTCTGTTGTTGCCAGATGAATTTTCAAAATATCACAAAATATCGCAAAATGATATAAAGATGTGGTTTCACCAAAAGTTTCAGCAACTTTGCTATTTTTGCAATCAACTTCAGCCACCAGAAGATCCTTTTAAATGCCAACAAAATTCTGTAGTTGAGGGAATTTGAAATTAAGTGTCCAAAAAGATGCAATTTAATTTATCGATTTTTCTTCTTGTGATCTAGCAGCTTGATTGGAATATATTATGAAAAATAAATATGAATGTATTAATAATGGAAAAAATATGAAACTTTTTTTTTTTTGTATACATAGAAATTATTTCTTCTACCGAGTATACCATTTTGGTTCCCAATGAATAAAGTTCGTTTCTTACCTGTATTGAAGGGACGGGCACCAAGGAAGGAAGAAGACAAGATGGGTAAGACCGTCGGTTAGAATGAGGGCGACATCAGAGATTAGAGTTACTGTCGATTTATTACCCGAGGGAAACAGCCTCTGAAGTATGTGAAATAAAATATATATGAGCACAGGATTAGAAACATGTACAACAATATAACATGATATTTATTTGTTTATGTCACACAGAAGGATTGGTCATGTGCATAAACTTGAGTTATTTATCCATACACCTCAAAATATGAGAGTAAAATATTGGGAATACCAAGATGCAGGGGCACTAGATTACCACCTCTACATCCATTAACGATGATTTAACAATTAATATAATAATTATCCAAATGACCATCCCATAACTATTCATAATGATCAATCTATGAGTTGTCGGTATTCTTGGGTGGGAGTACAACTCACAAGATTAGAACATTGGTTCAAACGCATTTACTAATGCATATATGCAATGAAAGGAAAGTATAGCACATGAAATAGCAACCTCACAATTTATCATGAGATCACCACAGACCATTTGCTGTGACCCATTAACCAGTCTGAAATGGCATTCTATTAGACTATCATGACCCATCAATCCATAAAATATCAATGACATCAAATATGAATCAAAATGAGCACCAAAATAACACTTTCCCATGTTACAACTGAAAGTATCTTTAACATGAATGATGTTACTATATGGTAATATGTCACAACAACAATACAGATTACATGGACTACCATACAATTCATGGGACTACCATTAAATTCATGGGGCACTTTGTAATGTTTAGTTGTTTACCCATGTTCCAAATGACAGGAAGACATTAAGCTTAACTATCATTGAAGAAACACTTTCTCTTAATATCAAACAGTGGTACAATAACATTTTAATGAACCTTAAATCTATGTTATACAGTAAAATATACATAGAGTTTCAGGTTAAAGAATGACAAAATAGAATCATGGAAACCAACTATCCTCTGTGTCCAAATTTTTCACACTCATCATCAGGTAATAACTAATAGGCAATATTTCGGATCTTGATTCTCAAACCACTTATGATACAGAACCACCTATGTACTCACCAAACCAATGAGACCATTACAGCAGCGGATCCTGTACCTGGGATGACGGTGGCCTACAGGCTACAGTAGCCTACCAGTACCAAGTGCGATGACACAGAACCTGTATGACAAACAAATATGCACACAAATAATATACTAATACTAATCCACCTGCAATTGGCAGGAAAGAACCTTTGCATACATTACTGACATAATAACAGCCATATGTGGTTGCACACATCAGTACTACTATAACATGAAACAATGCACAACACTTGTGATTCTTCAGAGTTAACTTCCATAACAAACTATACATTAGAATAAATCAAAATTAATAACCAATAGCCTTAATCCTCAACTCCTTCATCATAACTCTAGTATCGCCACATAATCTATACTTGGGACCAAATGGTCGGTTCGCATCGTAACAAAATCCATTGTTCTCTATAAACAACATGCTGGTCATTTAATATGTCTCATGATTCTCCTAACATAATATTATACATAGAATCATAGTTAACACTGATCACCGACCATTTTTAGCCCCGAGAATTAATACAATGTGACAGAATTATGAAGTACGGTAATGAAATCATCATATCACATGACAGTTAACGCTACAAATCGTGGATTAGGTCCCCTTACACGAATTCATTACAGATTTTAATACGCAACAGCATTGGTACGTTAACGATGATGGCAGGTCAGTGTGTTTTGGAAATGCTATTTAATTCTAATTATATATCATTGTCTTGCTATAACTCATACAAAATCATAATTTACACTCACCAATCACATGACCTATATACCACTCGTTACCACTGGAAACGTAATATGTTATCACCAAATTCTGTTCAGGTGTCTGAAATGTTCAGCATGTTTGGTCGGACAACCGTGCTAACACGTGCATCGAGTTTAATATTAAACTCGATGAACACGTGTTGGTTAGGATGCACCGCTCTAGCGTGCCTTCCATTCGGCCCAGTGATACGATTCACATTGCATGTGAAACTGACGAAAACCTTATTATTAAACATATATATATAAATATATATACCTATCATAACTATAAACACATGACAAGCCTTCGCATTAATCAGGTAAATATTTAGTATTAGTAAATATTTCGACATCCATCACTACATTAACTGCGGCACAATACTAACGGCAGGGTCAAGCGTCTCCAGCAATTGGTCAATAGTGAAATCCCCTTAGCATGGCAAGAGCACTGGTCATCACGAGGTAGTACCAAACCTGCATATTCAAGAGTTCACCTAACTACAATATACTCCCCCTGTTACAAGAACAGAAAATTAAAAGGCTCTACCTGGGCTTGAACCGCAGACATGGAGCTTATCTGACTCTCTGTTACAGAGCACTAACCACTCTGCCACAGAAACTGCTGAGAACTATTGCTCATCTCTAGTATTTGAACTTCAGAATGTAAGGAGTAAAAGAGCAGAAAATCCAAAACTTTTGTCTTTTGAGTTTGAACTCTTGACTATTCTCACATCATCTGAGTTTTTCCTCTTAAGATTACTTATTATTGGGACACAGGTCAACTTGGGTCTGATGTTTAAATTTAATTCCCAGTGAAAGAGTTCAAATCAAATGACAATTTTTTCCAGGGGGCCTGCCCAGATCATTGTCAGTCCACCCCTGGACTGGTAATCATTGACTGAATTTTAAGGGCCCGTAATGGTAAAGCAGAACAATACACTGAAATTTGATTAAAAAGAAAAAATAGTTTCCATAGTTTTTATTACATGTACCCATCTCCAAAATGTACAAACATTTCCAGTGACATGCAATCATTTAATGAAAATAAAAGTAGAAAAGAAACAAAATGTGATGAATAGTTGACTATTAAACCGGTACAAGCATGAATTGATGGATTTTTTTAAAATCAAAAACTTAAATGAAAAAATATCTGTGCGACAAAACGTTCTAGACAAAACCAAAGGCAGCTTTGAGGTGAAATTCCTGTTTGCTTGATGTCTCAGCGGACATCTATTCACAGAATACAGTGAGATCTTTAATATGTGGCAGTTACGTGATTTTAAATGGTTCTGTTTCCTCGTCATTTGTAGCATTGTCATCAATATGTACTGAACGCAAAATAAACTAGCATTGCTGTTGCAGCTGCAATCAAGACACGCCATGTTTTTTACTTCTATTTTAGCTCACAATTGGTAATATAATTTACCATCTGACTTGCAACAATTTGAACAGTTTCTTGCTTTTGGAATGCTACAAATTGAAAGATTAATTCCCAGCGTAGCAAACAGACCAAATTATTGTGAAAGTAGTGTGGAGTTAAGATTGAATTTAGTTGAGCCTCTAAATACTTCTCAAGAAAAACCACAGTTGTAATTGAATTCTGTTTTTACTCCCAACACCATTTTTGGGACTAAGAAGCATATGTCATCAGTAGCAGAATTTTTGCTAGAACGAATAAAAATTGGCCCTTACTTCAAATTTTGGGGAATTTTTTAAGCTCTGATATTAATAGACTTAAATTGTTGGCGATAAAAGATCATTGCAGTTTGACTCAAACGCTACATTTTATGTTCACTTCTATGTCAATTTAAACAAAACATTTTATATTGTAGACAATTGTGACAAATTTTAAATCTTGTAGAACGTATGGATAACAACCACACTGTCACCTTTGGCAATGTATGTGACTAACCATTCAGTTAAGGTTTTAGATCATGCATAGATAGATAGTAAAGCTGGTGAAATTTTTAAAAGCAAAAAAATAATATTACGAATGTTTAGTTCAGAGAAGAAACTGACACACATGGAAATGTTCTAAATTTCTCAGTAGTAAAATAAAAATAGTGATGGAGTTGTTTCAAAAAAATGAAATGTGCAAAAGTTTTAATATAAAACTGTATTAATGAACAAATTTGTTAGAAAAGAAACTTTTGGGTTTGATTCAACCCTGGCAGGCAAATCTCTTTAGATTCGATGATTGGACGATCCAACTTTACACTCCAGATATGAAGAAAAAAAACTCATCTGGTAAAGTTCAATCATACTCAAAACTTAAACAAGCATTTTAATGCCTCTCCCCTTAACGTAAAATTCCGGAAGGTTGGGGGGAATAATTAGGAAGATGAGAAACTCTTGGGAAGTACTAACAGAAGTTTCAGCTATTTGAGCTCGTTGAAGTTTATGTCAGTACTGTGGACACTTTCAAATTAAAATGGAAATAACTTTAAAACTACTCAAATAGAAAGGGAAAAAAGCCTTGAAATAACCAAACCATTTACTTGTAGGTGTTTTGTATTCCATCTGTTCTTAGAGTACACTTACTGTAAATAACAGAAATAACAGATTATTTTTAAGATACTAAAATTTACAATTTTTCGGTCGGTTTTCTGTTCATGATTTACTTGTAACTACTTTTAGAAATTATTAAATTCAAAAATCTGAAAGAAACAGAGTGGGCAGGCATGGCATGACATATGCGTTACTACCCACAGAAATCAAAATCATTTTAAGCTGAATTGCTGTGATGTCATTCACTTTGTTGTTGCCAGATAAATTCACCAAATACCACCAAATTTGAAAACTTTGTATCTCCACCAGACAAAATGCTACAAAGATGCGGTTTTGACCTAAAAATGCAGAAAATTAAAATTATTAATTTTTATCAGATAGTCAACTCCAGCAAACAGAATATCCCTTTTAATAAACTTCACTGCATGTTTACCTGACACGCTATTGCAATGATCTGGGTTAGACTTAATATTGACCAACAGAAGAGAAAGTGATAGTGACGTGTCTCATTTTCTGGCCAAAATATAAATAAATAAAAGTTTAAAAACAATTCAAAAAATGAAACTTGACAAGAGAAACTTAAATACCCCCCTCACCTAGCTGCCACCCATCCTGAGGAAGAAAAATTAATAAAGAAAAAGTCAAGAATGAAATATATATATTGCTTATATTTGTATGAAAAATATTAACTTTCAAGCTAAATATACATATGAAAATTTCCAGAGTGATACCATTTTAAACCAAAGTGAGAGAAAAAGAGGTAAAGGAACAAAATAGAATCAAAAATCAATCTGGAAAAAGTTAGTGACAACTTATGTCATTCATTCAGAATCCCCTGACATTACTTGCAATGGAACCGTTAACTAAGATTGAAGATAACTATAGAGGTAGAATTACTAACAGCCATTAATTTGCAACTAAATCTTAGATAATCAAGCAAATTCACCTTGATAATTACAGTAATTAAACAAAAAAAGGCTTCATCTGATTAAAGAAAAAAAAATCTATCAGATTTACTCATTATAAACATTTTCATTGAAAAAGAAAACCTTAGAATAAACATCCAATCCTTCGTTCAAGAATTCTTATTGGTTCTACCGTTTGATGAAAAAACTATTCTATCTAGAAGCCAGACTGATGAATGTCTGAATCGTTAACAGCTGACGAAAAAAGAATGCCCCAAATATTATATGTAAAGTTAGACACATCTGATATGTAAATGTTGAAATTTCTCACATCAAGATAGACCTAGGCTAGGTAAGGATTATCATAAGTCAGACTCTCTCTGGACATGTCCTTGATTTATCTTAGAGGACATATGTATTTATCTTTGAGGACATCTTAGAGGAGACGTCCTCGATTTATCTTAAAGGACTTGTGTATTTATCTTAGAGGACATCTTAGGGGACATGTTCTTGATTTATCTTATGTCAGCGTACATCTCGGTGGATTAACAACAACAAAAATTAAAATGTCAGGATGTTTTAGGCCGTTCTGACAAAGTCGTTAGAAATGCAGTAGAAAACTTTATCAATGGTGATTTGGCCATCTGGCTACTCCAACTGGAGCACAAAATGGCCAAAAATTATCAGTAATAACACACCTTCAGTCTTTCTGATCTTGTATTGAAAATGCCCAAGCTTAAAAAATCTGATATTGGTGTCATGCATGTACCCTGTAAAGATGAATATATTCTGCCACCAATTCTCTCCAATCATTTTAGACCCCTTCTTCAGGCTGTGGAAACTTATCTTTCTTTCTTCAGATAAGTAACCATATATCTAGGCTTTTACTATTGATAGGATAAAGTAGCTTAGGCTATATCAGTGTATAAGCCAAGGTACATTATTTTATAAAGATGACAAACTCTTACAGCTACCATTCTATCCCCAAAAAATTTAACACGTCTTCTGCTTTGTACCATATAATTGTGACAATTGTAAACAAAATACATTTCTTTAAAATCACATGCAGAGACAGCCTATTGACGTAATGTGCTAAAAATAAGTTAACTCCACTTTTTTCCACAAAGGTTACCTCCAATTTATTTAGAATAAAACCAAACTAACTTAACTAAACATCCAGACAGACTCACTAATACTTTGATAAAAAGTTAAAGAAAAAAAAATAAAAGTCCAACAACTGTTACGAGCACCCTGTTTAGTTACTGACTCGAGAATTTTTTTATGTTTTAATATGTTAAGTATTTTACTGGATAATCCCTTCCTAAATCCTGGAAATGGATCATAGTATGTAGTCCTTTGTGATGTCATCATGACAGATATTATTCAAAAAATTCTGCCATTCCTAATATAAGAATGGTCTTGATCTCATCCTTGCAATGTCATTACATTTGGAATGCTTGCCTAGTTGTCAATTGTCTTTTCATTTAAAATCAGCACTATGCAAACAGCACACAATGCAACAGAGAAAGCACTATGCAAGTTATATCAATACCATCTTCCTCAGGGTATAAATGATGTGTACATTTACAAAGGGAAAGAAATACTTTTTTTCAGGTCAGTCGTCATGACGACATCATTAGCGCTAATCTCTTAAAGAAGCATTTATAAAAAGTCACAATTCTTTCAATATTTGCATCTCCCAGGACACAAACTTTTTAGGACGTGGTCTTGACCTAACGATGCACAAAAAAAGTTCAGGTTTTTTTTTTAACCAAAGATATTCGGCCATCAGAATATCCCTGTAAAAGTAAAGTCCACTGCAGAGTGGTCCGTTGATGGTGTCACGTGACATGTCATGTGACATGATACTTGCCTGTCGTCTGGACAGTTTAAAAAGTAAACGGTGCTTTTTTCTATATAGATAGTAACTACATTTGTTTAACATACTGCACATAAAACAACTTTTCAGTTTTCCTAGTAATTTTCTCTTCCAGATTCCACATTTGGAGAATCTTAAGCAAAGTCCTACACAGCTATTTACTACAGTTTGTCATTTGATGATGATATATGAACATTAAGGAACTTGGTGATATGTTTGTGCTTGAAGTAGACTTTAAGTGAGTTTGTACTCATATTCTAGCTTAGTTGCCTGTACTGGTTACTTGCCCCCTGGATTTGTACTCGACCTCACCCTGATGGATTTGTACTCGAGGTATCTTAGAATCTAGTAAACACACTAGTTCAAAATTCAGTACTCATGCCTCCAGTCTTGTACTCACACCTGTACTCTTTATCTACTAATATTGGTACACATGCTGTTGTACTCCATTCCACAAGACTGGCTTGAAGGAAGTACCTGTAAAATCTATTATTAATGAAGCTTTTCTTTGAATTAATTTGAAATACTGCGCAACTGGGAAGTTCGAGAGTTTCTCACTTTCCAAGATGCAGGGACGTCCACGCTCTGCTTCACGGGTGGATGTTAGCAGTGTAAACACCACTGTATTGTACAACAGCACAGTAGAACACTGTACAGCAGTACACTGTACTCTCACAGCATTTTAAAATTCACCACTGCCTATTTTTTCTACATCACTATCACAACAGTTACTCCCCATGAAAAAAACCCATTTCAGCTTGGATCTGAAAAATTCATAAATTATCTAACTATGGGAGCTGCGAGACGGAACCGACGTTGCATCCTAACTTCAGCCCGGCATCTTTCTGGATCGTCGGGCTTCCTTTAAAGCTCTGCGACCACACGGACATCTTTTTTTTACGCATCCTTGGACGCAAACGAATGAAAGCCACTGGGCAAAGTCTGCACATTGAAAATACGTGCAAAATTCTTCCAATAATATTAGCACAATCCCATTATGATTACCGTCGCCGCCATCATACATGGAAGACCCTCTCCGATATATCTCCGCAAACTCTCTTTCTCCTCCTACCGCAGCATCTCCTCTTGCAACTGACCAACTGATGAGATGGAGACGAGAAATGGTGATACAACTCGGTTAATCATTAAAAAAAATTTAAATTTAATAAAACTTTACAACAGCAATTTGAGTCGTTAGGTGGTTACCTAGTCCTTGGATGGGTAGGCTCTCTGACTTTAACTATTTAACTTGATGTTACCTTCGTAAGTTATTAATTGTAATTATGAATATAGTTTTATATATATTTTTGTATTTCTTATAACGTGCGAGTATCAAAATTTCCGATTTTATGGAGCAATAAAGTTTTACTTACTTACTTACTTATTCACAGCTGCTCCTCCTTTAAAACACTTCCATTTTATCTTATTTCTGCCCAGGAGGGGGGGGGGGGATTTTTGTGTAAAGAATCAATTTTCTAGATTAGTGGTATTTAATGGAAATCTACATTCAAGGATGTTTATAGACACATGAAGAGCAGGGCTGGAATTAAGGATCGGGGGGGGGGGGGCAAGCCAATTTGTCTTCTAAGGCAAGTTACAAATTGCATTGGATTTTCATGACAGGGCCTCATGGTCATTTCTCAGTTTTCAAAATGGCCACCAAGGCACTTATTAAAATTTGAAAAGGGCATCTAGGCATTTCTTCCAAAGTGAGAGAAAACAGATCAAGAAATGACAGAAGAACAGGAATGTATCACTTTTTCTTCAACACTTTTGACAGAGATGTTTGGTTAATAAGTCCAAGCTTAATAATTGATATCATATCTGAGGACACCTTCAGGAACTTGACTGCAGGGGGCACTGCATTTGCTGCTGTCAGTAACAGGTCATTTTTAAGGGCAGTAACGGACAATGTTAGGGGCACCGACCACAATGTGTCGGTGCCGTCGGTTAATTCAAACCATGGTTCGAAAGTACCTGCACCTCTGAGCCAGTGCCTAACATGTATCGACCTTCTTTAAATGGATAATTGTTTTCACAAAAAAAAATTAACATAAGGAATAACAAAGTTACTTTCCCTGACACATAAGTTGTTGTTATTTTTTCCCCTAAAAGTCTAAATACAATTTCAATATAAAATAGAGCAGAGAGGTTTGAGAAAGTACAATGTTACCTGGTTAGAGCAGAATGTAGCAATACTAAACAGAACCAATGCACCAAGAGATATATGGGTCCAAAAACGTAGCCAATCACGATAAACCCGCCTGAAATATCAAAATAAAAGAGAATTTTCATCATTTCAAAATTGACAAGTTGTAAGGAAAGATACTGCATATATGATATGACATGAAAATAACAAGTTAAAAGTATTAATTAACATTTCCTTTTTCATTTATACACTTGCATACCTTCACTACAATATAGGGGTGGAGGAGGGGTGGAGGAGGGGTGGAGTAGGGGTGGAGTAGGGGTGGATGAGGGGGAGGAGAGAGAGAGGGTTTCATCATTGTTCTTTGAAATTAATGGTGAGAGGTGAGAAAATATTTCCTTTATTGCAAGATTCATCAATTACTGAGCGTTAATTTCTTTATTCAAATTTAAAAATTAACCGAACAAACGCAAGATCGAAAAGAAGATGCATATTTCTGCCGCACTTACCACTCTGACAGTTCGTCTATATGCAAGAATCTGTTACGATACTCTCTGGGAAGCTCAAACTGGGATGGAATCGGAAACATGGCTTCGTAATAATCCTGCAGGACGGCTTTCACCATCTTAGCACCTTCAGCGTTGTGGTTGATATTGTCATTCAGACACACAAACTTCCTGTCGGACGGACAGAAAGACAGAATGAAAATGTACAACATGGAAGACTTGGAACAATTCTCGTGCAACATTCGGTAGAATAGATTTAATAATAAAGCAAGTGATATCATGATATCATAAAGCCACTGAGTGTGTTCACGACAGTTGTGAGTCCTGTCACACAAATATAATCACATCATAATAAAACTGATACAAACAAGATTATAAATGCACCAATCGTAAAACTGCTGCAAAGAGGTGGTACCAATCATCGGGCCTCAAGAAAGGAAGGCCAGAGTGGGGGGGGGACAGGGGGCCAGAGAGGGCAGCAGGGGGCTACAGCTTTGGACCTCAGGGAGAATAGAGAATTCCAGAAATGAGATCAAAAAAAGCATATTCTCATTTTCATACTAAATTTAAGGCAAATGGAAAGTGCTACAAGGAGAGGGAGTGATGTAATTGTCCCCGGGGGGGGGGGGGGAAGAGCGGGTGTGTGATTACTTTCACGACAATAAAACATGGACTTACAATGAAGTTATCATATCGACCATCGAGGAGGGGATGGGGAAAGTGGGTGACTGGGGGATGGGGTGACAAGTGTCTTAGATAAGGACTTACTTTGGGTTTTTTCTGACATCATCAAGTTGACCTATGACATGGGATACATTAGTCCTGATCATCTTAAAGGCGATCTCCTCCTCACCCATAATCTCATACCTGGATAAGAAAAAAAGAAAAATGTGTAATTATCGCAAGGTAAGATGTATTCTGGTCCGAAAAGGATCAGTGGATATATATAATCTGTAATTATCTAATGATTGAGGGAAATATTACTATTAATAGATTGAGTACACTTTGGTTTCCATGCCAACCGGGCATCTCATATTATATGTGGACAGCCCTGCGGTAGAAGCTTTATTTCTTTACCCACTTTTACGATTGTCTCAACTCAAACCAATCTGTTCTGATATATTTTAAGGATCCATCGTTTTTTCCCTCCATTTTGCCTAATCCCTAGTTTAATTTTCCATTTTAGTTTCATTAAGCTTATTTATTTCTTTATTTCCTTATTTTTTGTCTTTGCTTTGACTATTTTATAATTTCTTGAGTTTAACTAAATTTTTCTCTCATCCCATTTTTAATACCTTTGAGAAATATTACTTCATGCAAAGCTCTATATAAATATGTTGTGGTTATTAAAGAGGAAAGATATTTTTGGTTAGCAAGAGATTTGAGTTACCAGCCCAGGATTTTTTTTTTTTTGCATTGCTTATCATTTCAGAGTGTTCTCATTAATCATGACTATATATATATGTATGTATTTTAGATCCTCCTGCAATCAGGAACTCGCGAAGGAACTCGCGAAGGAACTTGTGAACTCAACGATATATGTAAATATATCGTCTGTATAGCCACGACTACCAAAATTGTTGAAGGAACTGATCAAACCGCAGCATTCCAAATTTACTGTGAGATAAAAAAGCTTACTTGTACTTAGTTTGACCTTCGACACTGGCTTCCATCTTCTTGATCACAGGCCCACAGTTTAACATGAGTGCTTTGCTGACTTGAGGCTGTGGACATAAAGATGACAATGATGATAATAAAGAATTTTCAAAAACAGCAATCAGATAGTGCTAGTGTGGGGAACATATGTACCAATTATAAAACACTAATTGATATTGAATATGCATGGTTCATAAACTGATATACAAAAAATGAAAGATATGCACCAATCATAAGCTGCTACAGTTTTAGATATGCACATATCACACAACTGCTACAGTGCTAGACTTGCACCAATTATAACATGCTACTGTTTTAGATATGCACATATCATTAACTGCTACAGTATAAAGATATGAATCAATTATAAAGTGCTACAGTTTTGATATGCACCAATCACTAACTCCTACAGTTTTAGATATGCACATATCACAAACTGCTACAGTGCTAGATATGCACCAATTATAACATGCTATTGTTTTAGATATGCACATATCATTAACTGCTACAGTATAAAGATATGAATCAATTATAAAGTGCTACAGTTTTGATATGCACCAATCACTAACTC
>JXUT01150377.1:0-12366 GCA_000934455.1 Apostichopus parvimensis | reverse complement strand
ATTAATATTTCTTTCCGCTTATACTTTGAGCTATGGATCCCATGGAAGATAACATGATGTGAACTATGTTTCATACCAAACAGACTAGGACATTTAAACCAGAAAGCCTGCAGGCGTTGTGGTTCCTTGCCATAAATTTTGCCCAAAATGCCACTTAAGTATATGAAAATGTAGAGCAAATAAGTCAAATTTGTCCAAAATTCAGTGGCTCCAGCACATCAGAGATTTCCAGCACTCACTTGTGGGCATCAACCAATTAATTCACTCCAGTAAAGATTTTACAATACAGAGCTTTAATTCCAAAATGTTTTAATATCCAGACAGTACGGTCTTCCTATGTGAAACATAGACACATATGTTTTACGTATGAGCGAATGGATGTTTTCATTCACCTATTTTGAGCTAGCAAATTGGATCTGCCACCAACCACCCATTTGACAATTTTTATTAAGGAATGAGATTTACATGACATTATACAATGCACATGAAATATTTTCACCAAATACTGATGGAGCCAAAGTCAAAATCACAGAGAATAGAGCCAATTTTGGAACCAATTTGAGATTGCCCTTGGGCCAATTTTGAGACCATTTGAGATAACATGTGGACTCCTTGACACTGTCAGAGTGTGAAAACTGACGACCGCCACTTGAGTGTGTTTAAATCACCCAACACAAGAGTATCAACAGTTTGATGCAGATTTCATATCTGGGCTGATTGTATGTACTCTTGAAGACTTATTCAGACCTATACATAGTGAGCCTCTTCACAAAACTAACTGAACTAATACTGAATATAATGGAAGAAAATACTTAAGTCATTAAAATATGTGGTTACCAGGGTAACTGAGTCCAAAATGCAAATGTATATATTATTTAGTGCTAAAAGGCATCTAGGCCTAGCTGTATAACCGCATACCTCCCCTTGATTGACACTCTGCAAACTTGGTACCTAGAAGACCTGTGCAACTTCACAAGCTTGTAAAAATACATGCAGAACAATAAAGGTCTATACAATGGATTAAGGCCAAAGCTATATATAGGTGTTATAAGACAAAACCTGTTTTGTTCAGTGAGAAGTTCCTGAATGTTTGGTATGAAGTTTACACGTGTCATTATACAACCAATCAGATGATATATGCAACTTCATGGGTTGCTATCTTATTTAAGTTTCATCAAATCTATCCCCCTAGGGTTAACAAATTTCTTTGGCTGAAAACAGGGGCATAGTGTCTTAGTTTTAGCTGTGCAATCTGTTTGTAAGAGGGAGGTTGTTCATTATCTCCCAACGTATGGCTAAAAAGCTATATTTATCAACTTACCTACAATCAGATAAATAAGCACCCCTTATTTAACAGACGATCAGGTAAAATAAGCACTTATGCATCCCTTATTCAACCAATGCCTGGGTGAATAAGTGAGAGCGCAATCATTATTGAACCAACAATCAGGTAAACTTATTTTAAAACCGAGGATCAGGTACATTTAGTACCCCTTATTAAGCCAATGGTCGGGTACAAAAGCACCAGTGCATTGTTCATGTAACCGACTGTCAGGTAAATGAGCACCATTCTTGCAAAAATGGGACATCTCTGATTTATCAGGACCTACTGGCTAGCCTATAACATAAGGCATAGGCTATATGCCTAGGCCTAAGTATGTTCAAATCTGTATTCTAGCCTTAGTACAGTGACTGAGTATGAGGAAGATACATCGTGTGACAAGACCACTGCTTATGTTAAGTTTCAACATCCTAAAAGTGATGGGCCTAAGCCTAAGTCAAATTAAATCTTTACCGTTTAGGATTGGTCTAACTTGGTAAGTCAAAAGTTAGGCCGTACTTCAGGCCTAAACTAAAGTTACACTTGGCCTACGTTAGGGCTTGGCGATACCTCACATTATTACATAGTAACAAAGTTACTTTAGGCTAGGCTGCACTTCGGACATTTTCCTTAAAATGTAAATGTCACTGTAGCATTCTGTACGTGCAAATATATTCTTAGAATCTTACATTGTTCGGCATACGGTACTACTCATATGTGTCTGTGACACGTACCGAGCGAATCCAGTCCAGTGGAAGATATTAAATGTGGCCAAAGTTTGGGCAGTTGGTCTTCATCAATGATGGTGAACTTCTACAACAGGACTTCGGAATAGTATACGGCAGAATATTTCAAAGAACGCAACTTAGAGTTAGACAGAACTTAAAGCGTGTATAAACCCGTCATTACATACCGCATTGGGTATTATATTATACTTGTGGCAAACCGAGTCAGCCTTCTAATTCTAAGTACTAATATTATGACACTGACATTAATGATGCGGTTGGATGAGTCTTCTAATTATTGACGCCCGCACAAAATACATTGGATTAGCAAACATACTAAATACTGTAGACCGCTGTGAAGTTAGTTACTATATCAAAGATAATTTACCTTGGGAAAGAAACCACTTTCGTCAGAATTGTAACACAACCACGTGACTCTTGGGGAAAAGCGCCCGCTTTCGGTTGGTAGGTAAAAACTTTTTCTTAGATAAATTGACCAGATACGAAAGTCTATTAGTGCCAAACAAAAAAATATTTTAATTTCGTAATAACGAATTAATAATTCGTTATTACGAATTAATAATTCGTTATTACGATTTAATAATTCGTTATTATGAATTAATAATTCGTAATTACGAATTAATAATCCGTTATTACGAATTAATAATCCGTTATTACGAATTAATAATCCGTTATTACGAATTTAAAATATTTTTCTGAATACCCAGCAGTAAATTCTGGATGTCTCAAGTGTCTAATTAGTGAATTACCTGATAACATTCTTACATAAATAAAAAGAAGATAATTACTGTGTTTAATCATATTTTTATATTTATTTCTGAAACTACAACCTGAAGGAAGAAGTTAGTGGACATCCCAAAACTCTTCATTCATTGTGGAGACAATTTTCTTACTGCAGACTGAAGGCAATGGCAAACGAATGATAGTAGTTAGTAGGCTCGAATGTGTACTATAATGGACAACGAACTAATACTTCCTGCTGGGTAATTAGTGATTCGTGAAATTTGCTGTGATAAATAAATCTGTTGAAACCAGAATATTAATATGGATTTTAGTCTATTTTCTTCTTATTTAAGTTAACATCCTATCAAAAGTGAGAATAATGCAATAACTGTAATCTCGAGCATTTGCTGCAGCTCAACCTTGAGAAATCCCATGACTTTGAAATCCATATCTTCATGACTGCCCCAAACACAGCAGAATACAAGAATTCCCATTATTTATGAGCCTTCTTGCGGCAAGAAGTACCAGAGACTGTTCCATCTTAATGACAATGCCAGCGCTGTTGAAAAGAAGAGATAGGAGTGATCAACATTCAACACACACATATCGTTGCACTGTCTAGTCAGTTTTCCTACCAACCGAATGCGGGCGCTATTCCCCATGTATCACGTGACTCTCGTGTAAGCGTTACATCCAAACACACAGTAAATCAACAGAGTGACATCTCTTTCCGAAGGCAAACTATCTTTGCCTATATCTTAACCATATGGTGGCATACTCCTATTATAGAGTCTATATACATCCGACCAATGGTTCTTATTCAGGAAAAGTGCCAAAAAGCAGCAGGAATGCAGGAAAACATCGTTTTGACCTGTTCTCCATCAGGATCTTTTTTGTGTGGCTTGCCTGATGAACATCATTGGATACATCCAGTAAAGTCTATGCAATGTTTGTTGTTCGACGTACCGTGGAAATTTGTTACATTTTTAGGCCACTGCATATCTGGCTATATTACAAAATATGAATGTTTATATTGTCCATCAGTTAAGTTCGTCAAATGTATTAAAGTCCAGACATTGGACAATAAACAAGAATCATCCTACTGGAAAAATTGTAAAAGAGCACTATATATGTTTATCTTTCTGATATATTATGTAAAAGAACGTGTAAAAGAATTCAAACAGGAAAAAAAATCTGCTGATAATATGATATCATATGATCAGGGGCGTAGCCAGTATGTAGCACTGTAGGCCCGGGCCTACACTTTTTTTGGCCAAGTTATCTTTTTTTTTAAAATACCCATATTTCAAATCCATAAGCTTGCTGGACGAGTTTAAGAGTCTAGACAGGAATAACTATTGAAATGAACGTAGCAAGAATATGGCTAAATTAGGTGACCTAGTCTCCTAATTTAGGCTGTCATTTCTATCGTGTGCCGTTTCATTCAACACTCTACCCGCCGAAAAAGTTTAGGATCCGATCTTGTCAGTTTTTTAACATCTAGTTAAGAACCCGTTTACGCAGATAATATTTTAGTTGAGAAAACAGTCGAGAAATTTGCATCAGATGGCAATCGTCGGATGGCTATCGCCTTCTCTTATTAGGCTTACTTAAACATTAAGACAATTACTGGCTATAGTTGTATCAAAGACATTTCTGGCCTATCTATATATGTATCTACAAGTATTAGCAGTTGAAAAGAAAGACTACTCTGTACATGTACCTTGCTAATTTTAAATACATTATGTAGTATTGAATTACGTACTATTTTAACTCGTTTGTTTTTTTGGTTTAAAAGTGATATTGAATGAGGTGTCTCAAGTTAGCAAGAGGCCATGGAACCAGAATGAACACTCGAGAAGGGCCGTTTCCGGCCATCTGGGGGCTTTTTAAAACCAAAAATTTTCTTGTACGCTCCGCGCCAACCGATGGTGGCGCTCCGCTCAGATAGTCGTGCCTACAATTTTGAAAATCCATATCAATCGCAAAAAGTGCTCCCCCCCCCCTCTTTCAAATTCCTGGCTACGTCGCTGTGTTAAACCTCATTCGTAACTAGGTCAGATTACCGGCATTAGACGTTTCTTTTGGCGCGAGTCTTCACACCCTTTAAGAACGAAACATCTTCAAGTTGGACAATAAGTACGGTATTGTAGATAGTAGATGTGTGATATACTGCGTGTCACTATACCCACACGTATGCCATATTATCATGCAGTGTATTTAGTGCAAATGCTTGATATCGGAATTTACACATACAGGGCCGGACGTAGCCACTGGGGGAAAAGTGTTACATGCCTCCTCCCCTTCCCTCCACCAAACATTCTTCCAAATGAATTACATTTCATTACACACGTTACGCAAAGTCGTATATTCTGGCAATATTTAAAGTTGTGCTACAAAAATGGAGTTTAAACTTGGAAATAATAGCAACATTTGGCATCTACGTTCCTTAATACCGAAACAAATATCTTCAAAGGGGAGCTTGGGAGATCCCCTTCTCCTTATATCTTTCACCAGGACGACTCCGTAACTCAAAACTAGCTACCGGCTTAAATATATTGTTGTTTTCCACACCACGGTTATTTACTGTGTTTTTGTCGAGGTTGCTCAATATTACAGATTGGTAGTAGCTGGGCTAATCATTGCTGTGTATATTTTCAATTCGGATGATTAATGACCGCCGTTTACTTTCAACGTGTCCTTTTGAAATTGTGAATCCCAGGGGCAAAACTGACAATGTGACATGCATTTGCAGCTGACGGAAGATTAACTTGTTCCTAAATTCACCAAAATCAAATGTGTGTCTAGGGATTTGGGATAGCATAGCATTGCTAAAATTGGCGTTGTTGGTCAAGTTGTGTCAGGACAACTTGGTCGGTCGAACCGGTAGTTGAATATGTCGTACGTAACTTAACATATGCAAAAACTGGTGGTTTGCTGACAAGGGCAGTGTTTGTTTTTCTGTGAATTTAATAGTTTTGCCCATGGAGAGATTTGACTTAGTATTATAAATTTTTATCGGTTTTGACGAAGAAGTTGTCTAATTTGATCATTGTCTTCGACAGGGACTTTCATTGTGACCTTGCCTGAACTGTGCTTATTTTGACAAATACTTGTTTTCTTTGTTGTGTGCATGCGTCTATTTAACATGACGGGATTGTCGATGGTTTTACAGCTATCGGTAATTTGTCGTCCGTTTCAGGCTTCAATTTTATGTTTATCTGTTTAACCTTCTACTCTGATAGTCGTTAGGACTTGTCTATGTTCTTCTCTTTTTTTGACAGATGTTCAACCTAGTCTGATAACATAAGAACTTTCGCATAGGGAGTATTTCTGATACAAGGGGATGTTTCCTGTGAAGAGAGAGAGAGAGTTGTTTTAGTCTCAGTAAGAGTTAGAGTGTGAATTGAACATTTAATTAGAATTGCAGTTAAGAACTAACTGTTGTTGACCCTAGGACGTGGGATGGAGTTCGGAGAGGTTGTTTTAATAATATAACACTTGTTCGCCATGTAGCTGTGACCTTTCATTATTGCATCGTTGTTAGCAGTTATCAATATATCTTTCAACTGGAACCGCTCGTCTGTGTCTTCATTCTCCGTTCCGTGTTTAAATTGGGAACCCAACATTTCATCTCATTCATATTATTTTTGTTTTTTTAACTGATCTATGTTTGTTTTAGAAAAGTGATAGAACGAGTGGTGATTTTACTCACGGTTTAGTTACGTACGGTAACAGTCTAGGCTGAAAGTTATCTCCAATGCTGAAATGTTACCAACATAACTATTTTTGATCTGTCAAAAACAAACTGTATATAATATAAAAAAATATGAAAAAAACAGCCCAGTTGATTTAGTTCTAATTTTCATTGCAACTCCCATAGCGTAGCAGAGGGTAGATCTTATATGGTGTCTTAAAATTTCATATAAATACGAGGGTTGATGAAACTGAATTCTCTGTTTCTTCAATTGGAGACTAAAATGTGGCTCACCTCCCCCCAACCCCATCCCCACCCCCTCCCACCACGAAGCATGACTAAGCACCTGACTACAGGACTCAAATATGTCAAAGTTTATTTCTGAATAGCTAGATTTTTCAATGGCACTAAAGTTGCTGAGGAAGAACGCTGCGTTGCCTTCAGCATGTTCCGCGATGGTTTCAGTTGGCGTGCCATAGTTTATTGATCATTGTCAACGTGAGATTGAAGTGAATCAGCGAAAAGTGAACCAAAAACGTTCAAACATTTTCCGGACGTTTGAAATTTTCCATACCAAGTAATCATGACAGAGAGATACAGTTTTTCATTAACAACTTTCAGGTAACATTCCATGATATAAGAATTATATTCGTATACATTTTGTTGAGCATTATCCATGTGGGTATGATAAGTATAATCTACATTTATGTTGACCGAAGCCTATCCGCATGCATTTGATTGAGCTCAGTTTCGCGATAGAGAACTAGACTACAGTATTCTTGGCTATCACAATTTGTCATTTGTTGTCACACTTGTCAGAAATAGGTCCAAAGTAAGACAAGAGATCTTTCAACACACATTACACTAAGAGCTTTGGAAAAGATAAATCCTTTTTGTAAGGACAATATGTCAACAATTACGGATGCAGGCATGTAGTAATGAGCAACAGTGAGTGTTACTGTTACAGTGTTACTGTTAGTGTTACTAAGTGTTAGGCAAGGTCAAACCCTCTGTGTGAAAGTCTAACATTGGAGGAATATAACAGAAGTCGTGGCTGTAGGCCCACATGAAATAGCATCGGAACAGGTATTTGATAGTCTGACCATAAAAAATTCAACTCAGTCTAAAAAATGTCTGCACAAACAGCAAATTCTCAATCATTGATGCAAAGTTTAGGATAAACATGGTCCGCCGCAAGTCAAGGAATGGCATTTTTACTTCTCTGTCCTCTGATATCATTCTTTGTATCTTTGGTGCGTCAAACAAGTTAAACATAAACTTTGATGAATATATGTTTCTATTCCTGATGCATTCTGCAATGTAGTTTAACACATTCTTTGTAGTTATCATAAAATTTTTCTTGTGTTGTTCTTGTTACAGTCCATCTGGAAAGCTTGTACAGATCGAGTATGCCCTTAGTGCTGTGGCAGCTGGAGCCCCATCAGTTGGTATCAAGGCAGCTAATGGAGTAGTTATTGCAACTGAGAAGAAACATAAATCTGTCCTGTATGATGAGCATAGTGTTCACAAGGTTGAGTTAATAACCAAAAACATTGGCATGGTTTATAGTGGAATGGGCCCAGATTACAGGTATGTTGTCCTTAATAAACAAAAGGGAACAATGTAGCAATGTTTTGTCAAAGTATAATTGTTAGTTTACTACAAATGGAATGCTGCATTTATTTTCAACATCATTACATGTTCCTCATTGTGAGCACCTATCTTAAATTCCAAAAAGGAGTACAAACCATTTGAAAATAAAAAACTGATTGGTCTTTACTTGCAGTTTCAGTTTGTTGCGAGGTAAGCACATTTGTTCCTGTAACGACCTGTGAATGGAAGAATGTTTTCATGTTTCTTATTTTACTGAAGAAAAAAAAGTTGATGATAACCAAAAAGTCTACCAATGACACAAATTGGGCAGATAAAAGATGTCATGTTAAGTGACATTTTCCAACTTTCCTATTCCTTGCCAAGGGTAAAAGGTATATATGCAGTGGTGTGTGTGAGTGTGTTTGTATGTGATGCATTTGTTTGTAAATGCTAACTTCAAAAGTCTGTCTTGGATGAACCTCATACTTGGTGTGTAGATCCACCATATTGAGTAAAAGAACCTTATGTTTTCTGTGAAGGTCAAAGGTCATGGGAGGTCAACAGAGGTCAAAGTCAGAGAACTGTAATCATAATCACTCCCATTATAAACCTGGTTGAATTTCATACTTGGCATGTGGGTCCATCTTAGTAAGCACAGTACATGTGTAAGAATCTTACAGGTTATGTTTGTGCAGTGTCACTTTATATGTTGTCATCTAATTATGGCAAGGAATCAACCTTTGGCTTGCTGGTTGTTCATACTTTAGGTAGTGTGCCAGGATGTGGATTTTTTAGATCCTTTGTTATTGAACCTCATTGCCCTTCCCCCACTTGTCCTCACCCTCACGAGTCAGACTTTGAGAAATCTTACCATGAGACCGAGTCAATGTTACAGTAAGAAATAGATCTTGTCACCTTTCATATGAAATCGCTCTAGTGGGTGCGGAGAGAGATGTTGTGGGCTTGTTAAGCTTTCCTGCAGCTTTACATTATTCTCAAGCTTCAAGTACTAAACTATTAAACTGGTTATTTAGTGCTGAGGTAAAAATTCCTTTTACCTCAACAAACATTATGAAAAGATCTTTTAAGACATTGCTTCAATATTTTTTGTATTCATGTCATAATTATCTGAAAATCTGTGGACATTTTTCAGGTTGTTGGTGAGGAGAGCTAGAAAGATTGCACAGGTGTACTTCCTCACATACCAAGAGCAGATCCCAACAGCCCAGCTTGTCCAAAGATTAGCATCAGTCATGCAGGAATATACACAAACTGGGTGAGTACAGATATTATATCTTTATGAACAAAATGTTCTGCCGTACACCAAGAATACTCTGTCACGTACATTTGCAGTTGTAAACATTGATATGTTTGCAATTTGTAAAAAGGAAAAATATTTCTTTTACGATATATATAAATTTATATTTATATATACATATACATATAATGAGTTAGAAAACCAGTAGGGAAGGTCTTCATATCACTGTAGCCTTTTGTCACCTGTATCGGACAATTATTTATTACGCACTCCCCAGGCTTTTTACTAAATGGGATGTTAATAGATGGTAATTGATCAATTCTGCTTACTATTATTTACATTTATTATGATGAATGTTTATTTCCTAGATGTTTCAAACATTTTAACTAGATTAAAGTTAAAATCTTCACAAGAAATCATTCCATTAGTGGACTTTAATTGAAAATGAATGACTTCTTAATTGATTTTTATAACAAGACACATTTGATACTAGTTGAAATGCATTAACCATGTTTGAATACAGTAAGGTCTTTCCTAAATGGGAATTGTAAGTGTATAATTGCTTTAGCCAAGGATTTTGTGCACACAAAAAGTAACATACATTGTTTACCAATTAAAAGAGCTTACATATCACATTAATTGAGTTGATCATGACCTTGTGATACCATACTCCACAGTGGAAGGAAAAATAATGTAAGCAGAAACATAACATTTTGATAACATTCTCTTAAATAACATGGAGAGTTAATACTCAGTATTTTTAAATTTCAAGTGCGACAGTTAAGCCATACCTGTTATATGGGATGCAAAAGTGTCTTTGCTGAATTAACCAATTAAAATATCCTGATAATTATTGTAGCAACAGTCAAGTGGTTGTAATCACACACATCTCTTAGCTAGAGATGCGTGGTAATACCCTTATATGTAAATATTACTTTCAAATGCAACGTTGAGTTGTAAGAGCTGTGGATCATATCATCTCTTTATCTTCCTTCATCAGTGGTGTCCGACCTTTTGGTGTTTCCCTGCTTGTGGCTGGATGGGATGATGATGACCAGAAGCCCTTCCTCTTTCAATGTGATCCATCTGGAGCCTACTTCCCCTGGAAAGCTACGGCCATGGGAAAGAACCACATTAATGGCAAGACCTTCCTAGAGAAACGATACAACGAGGATCTTGAATTGGAAGATGCTGTTCATACAGCAATCTTAACACTTAAGGTGCGGTATGACCTGATAGGCAATTACATTTGCTATAGTATGTACATGACTGTAATTGTGGATGCTTATAAGTAACTGCATTGCTTGGACTGATGTCAGATTTAATTAGACAGAAGATGTGGCTACTAAAATACACAAAGTTTGAACTTTCCTTTATTAACTAATGAAAGGGAATGATAGAGATGGTGTCTGCTGACAGGGTATATTTAATACAGTACTCTCCTCATTATTAGTAGTAGTGATATGTCATTGCGCGGTATCCTCACATGGAAGAATGGCGTTGCTTAAAGTTTGTAGTAGTTTCTCCAGCCATGGTACTGTACCGGGAGAACTGGAACATTTCAGAAACCACTGCAATACGGAGAACGTGATGATCAAGATTTATCAAGATTTATATACAACAAGTTTTTAGCAAATTATTTGGAGATGACCATAATAATAATTATAATGTTGATTTATCACAGAGAAGATAGTACATTATTTAAAAGGCACTGATGAAGTTTGTGAGCAACTCCCTCCCCCTCCCCCTCCCCCTCCTTCCTTACTCTCATGGAACATTGCATTTCTCACCAAAAACATACTTATATAGCAATGTTGACTTAAATTTCATTTACATTTGCAGGAAAGCTTTGAAGGACAAATGAATGAAGACAACATTGAGATCGGTATCAGCAATGACAATGGATTCAGGAGGCTAGAGCCAGCAGAAATTAAGGACTATCTTGCTTCAATTGCATAGACCTTGCCATCTTGTTTTCTCAAATTTGGTAAAGGTAGAGAGTCCCATGAAAGGAGTCCTAACCTAGCATGTTTGTTTTCTAACTCCCAGGACTTCTTCTATAAATTATGACCGTTGTGCTTGAAACTATGAGTCAAGATGTGAGTAACAGTTGTACAGCAAGTCTGTCTTGACTTTTGACAAGAACTGAATTACCTGGTAAGAGTAGATATTTCATTCTATGTTGGATGATCCTCCTCAAGTAAAGAAACACTGATTACTTTAAGTTAAGGTCTATAGAAATTAGGCCTGAATTAGTGGGGTTTTTCATTTTGTGTTATGCCGTATTATTACACTTAAAAAAAATAAAACTAGTGTTATGTTCAGTAATGTTGAAAAAGATCTTGTGATCCAGCAACAACATGAGTCCATGATGTAAGAATACCCTTGCATTGCGAGAGAAAAGAAAATTGTACTATGGTCAATATCGGTCTAAAACCCATGTATGAAACAGGTGGGATTAAACATGATCAAAAAAATGCTATTTTTCCACAATCAAAGGTTACATACTTTAGAGTCTTGGCTAGTCTGCAGAACAGGTGGTTGTCAGTTATGAAATATCATTTAATAAAACATTGTGTTTGTGGTAATGTATTTAGTAACAAATGCTGTACAACCTAACAGCTTTCCTTGACTTCCATATCTCAGTAGTGAAGACTGGTATTTTAGGATATTCAAATTAACGCAGAGTAAATCACCATCCCATGATTCTGTAAATCTCAATGGGCAGCTATTACTGAGTGACTAATGTTTGTATGACAGCAGCAGAAATGGCTACAGATCCCTGTAAATTGAATAGATGTTGGCATTTAACCAGCAGATGGGCTTCATTATGTGTGTTATCACACCTTGTACCTGTGTATTTTTGAGATGAGACACCAGTTACCTTGCTATTTCAGCTTTCTGCTCCATAGGCTACCTTTATCAGGATAGGTTCCAATTGGAATTTAGCAAATGTGTAATTGGTAATTGTATTATGTTCGGGTTAGGCAGAGAAGGATAACTACTTTGAACACCATACTTGAGTAGT
>JXUT01150371.1:0-11099 GCA_000934455.1 Apostichopus parvimensis | reverse complement strand
TTTTGCTCTGTTTTCTCTTCACAGTCGTAACCAACTATCCACATTACCAGTCCATATTTGTAATTTATTTCTAGAAGTTTTAATAGTCAGCAATAACAAATTAGTGTCCTTACCACCGGAGATAGGTCGGATGAAAACCCTCATGCATCTTGTAAGTATACTGTTAACATTAATCTCATGCATTTTTTCTTTGTTTTTTCATTCCTTAAAGCAGCGTTTTGCCTCTGGTTGCCAATTTCCAAAAACAAAAATTTAAAAAATGTGTTTTTACTTTCAAACAGAAATTCTAGTATTTGACAGATTTCTTTCTGAATGGTAAAATTTACTTCGTTCCATGCTTACGTGTCTCCCTACAACCCTAGCACTCTAGTTCTACCATGTCTAGAGTGAATAGGTAACCTTTTAACTCTACAGTGCGCCCTCAATGACCTGCCCCTCAGGTCAATGCCCTTCCTTCTCATTCTACCACTCGATTGTAATCCTTGATTAAGCACCATGTGTTTGTCTGTGCAGGTTAGAGGATTATGTAACTGATAATCTATTATCTTACTTTTAATTTGACATTTTTATTACAAATTTTCAGAAACAATTTAAATATCACTAATATTGCTATTTTAGAAAAGCGCATTGCATGAAAGGTAATGTTCCATCGTAAGACATATAGTCTGCTAATATGGTACTAAATTCATCTGATGTTTCTTTGGAAATGTTGATAATTTGAACTTTTTCCCCCCTTATTATTGTAGATGCTTTTGAATAAGCCTTGAGAAACAGTCACACCTCACAAACACTAGAGAGTATTTTTTATTATCTTTTGCTCTGGAACAATTAGTTCCGCTTTTGTTCCAGAAATAAAGGGTAGCCAATATCTTTCACACATTTGAGTCTTTTTCTGTCCTGTGTGGTGATCTGAATTAGTCATGCATTAGATAACTGTAGCAGTGTGTTGTGGTGGTTGCCATGGAGACAGGTGATGAAGACATCCAAAGGGTGTAAGCTGCTGTGGCCTTTTCTTCAGTTTTCTCGCTTCCTAATTTAGATGGGAAGTAAAAAAATAAAATACAAAAGTTAAAAAATGATGAATGAAATTTGATAAAGTTACTTGATACATGGCAGCAACTTCTGTATCTCCTTTCAATACTGTACTTGAGAGGAATTGTGGTTTAAACTTCATTATATGAGTTAATGGGTGAGTGGGGGGGGGGAGAGGATACAGGTATTAGTTTTTCACTCTGGAAGTGTCCATTACTTGGTTTGAAACGTTATCCACTTCTTAATAGATTATGCTGAAAGGAAAACAAGCTCATGTTCGCACTTGGCCAAAGAAGACATGGAGATTCAGATGCACCTGTTCTCAGATGGGTCTCGTAAATTGGTGGTTAAATAAAGGTTACCATCATTGCCTCTAGCCACTTCTAGACAATGAAATAATGGTCACTGATTTGCATTAATACTTTTGCTAGCAGTTTTCCTCTACTCACACTGAGATCATTCAATTTGTCCGGTTTAAGACTCACCACCAACGAGGAATAACTTGGAGGGTCTGAACCTTCAGGGAAGACACTTTTGAAAACTTTACATGACTCTTTGACCAGATAAATTGACAGTGATTTGAAGATAATGACTAATATTCTCAGTGATAGGGAACCAATAAGTCTCAAACACTGTGTGATTGAGATGAACACAAATTATCGATTTAGAGCACATAATTTACTTCGCTCCTCTCTTACCTGGCTCCATTCTACATAATTTGCACTTTCCTATCTACCTTTAAGTACATGACTGGATATGTTTTAGCACTGCACCCCCCTACATCCCACTTGTGGGACACCCCCAACCTTCTCCGATTCTATGGAATCTACCTTGCAGAAGACAACCTACATGATTTTTCTGTGGATTTTTCACCTGAAATATTCTTCGCTTTCGTAACGATTTGGTGATTGTCTTTTGGATTGTGGTCGTCAAGATTAAGTGGGCACAGTGCAAAATCTTTTGGAGTCATGTGATTTAGGTAAAAAAGAAGAAGGAAGATATGTAGATTGGAGACAAGTTGTTATCATCGCCCGTAAGTCCCCAAAGCAGTAGGCTTTGGGGGAATGTTTCCCTTTACAGTCACTGGTGCGTTTCCCATCAACCCATGCCATATAGTGATACTCCTTCGGAAGCCTTTAATAACCTTCCAGCCTAGCCTTATGTCTGCTATACATATATATGCTCCATTGTCAATCTACTATCCTGGCATGGAAATAACAGACAGGTAAAATAAGTGGCTGCTAAATATCTAAAACCCAAGCAGTTCGGTGAGATTTTGGTTAGAAATGGGTCACGCTCTTTGATCTCTCTGCTTGTACCCTTGAGGGCAGTCAACCCCCCAACCTGAACAGGTCTTTACCTTCCTCTAGAAGTATTAGTTGTTCTTCACAGATAATAGAGCTGTAACTTGACCTTCAATTTGCCTAGCCTCAAGCTAATCGGACATTGATACCATCTGCGTCTGTCCAGTCTCTCTTTTAGGCCGAGAGGCGACAGACATCGCGACAGTAAAAGTGGGTTTCATTTTTGCGATGCTACATTACAGGAGAAGCCATTACCCTGCAGTTTCATAAGTACGAGGTTTACCTCAAGCCTTTTCTGTATGTTGATGTAGCAGAGAGGTTCTGGGATAATTGAATCGTAGATAATGAAGGCATGCATAATGTGATATTTTATATATCTGTATGGTAGATTGAACAATCACAGTAAATGTGAAAACGAAAGAATGTTAAGAAAAGTTGAAATTGATCATGCGAGTCGTCACGTCTGGCTTAGATCAGTGAGCACTTGATCAATGTATGTTTTTTTGTTGTTGTTTATAACAAAAACATTCCAAGCCGGCTACTGTTGAAATCGTGTGAGCCAGCTGCAGATGTAATAGGATGAATGCAGGAATATGTGACGGATGAGTGTTTGACAGTATCGATGCGGTCGATGTAAACTACAGCATGTTAGTTAGCTGTATCAAATGTTTGGCCTGCAAAATAAGTGATCTGTTTATTTTCATGAAATTTACAAAAGTGGAACTAGATGGTAATTATATATATATGGGGGAAAAAATTAAAGCTGCATATGTCTGTAATTATGTGTTGCAGGGCTTGCACATATTGAGAGGATTACAAGATTAATCATCATAGAAAGTATGAAATGTAAATAGTTTAATTAGCAACCAAAAATCCCAAATCATTCTCTCTGCATCTCTTGATCTTCTTATCATTGAATGTTCCTATATGTTTTTGTTTTACCAAAGCAGACTAGGCCTTTTTCCTCACATTTGAAACATTGTTTGGAAAAGAAATTCTCAATATATTAAACAGTATGTAAACCATAATAGCAATAAATAACAATATTGCTTGCGGCCATAAATATTCGTATATATACATAGGGAGAGTCTTGAGTTGAAACATCAACAAAATCGTTTGCCCTACAGATAAAGGCATAAATTATTAACCCTAACGCCATTGTTTCGGCCGTTCGTGTGACTTTATCAAAATCATGGATTTTCAGATAACATTTATACTTCCTGTACGTATTAAGTCAGGTCATTTCTTGTCAGCATAACGTTATGATTTGTGAAGAAGTGTTTTCTTTCTTGTCGAAACAGACAGATATGTCCAGTCATTAAGGAGCACAACATTAGAGGAGGAGTTTTAGGCAAGTCATGTGGTTAATGGTCACTTTTCCTTTTTAGGCATACATGTTTTAATTGATTGAATTTGTTTATATTTCAGTCGGTGTTTGATAGCGTGCATTTAAATGATATAAACCCTAAGAGTGCATGTAGAGTAAATGTCTGGGCAACAACCTTGTCATTGATTAACGACATTACTGTATTAACTACATGTCGATTGGGAAAATATTAGTGTTATATATTAGTATTATAATTGCAATAATATTTTTTCACATAGTATGGGTGTATGCTATAAGGAACAGTGTTGACATCCAGTGATCAAAAGCAAACATACTGTCTTTATATGGAACCTACTTTCATGTTAACATTTAATCATATTGTGTGTTTTTCACGACATCATGTTATCCATCAGACGTCTTGATTGTACTTAAACATGTATAATACAATACATTAACTGATATAAACACTACAGTATATCACATTGGAATTTCTTGAAGGTAAATATTTCATGGAAACACCCACAACCAACACACCTAGTATGTATACACAAAGTAGCTACACTGTAATTTGTTCTTACATTATCTTAGCATCAAACACTGAGCTTCTGTTCATTCTCAGTGTCGTCTCATTAACAGCTCTCACAACAAAGACAAAAGATCTAAGACAGTTATTAATTTTGGTCACAGAGTCACTCAGACTCAACATCCTGTTCGCCGTCGTCTGAGACAGAGTGTGTAGGGCAGAAATCGCATCCTTGTTTTTTTACTTGACAAGCGTGTGTAAGCAGATGTGAGGGTGATACATTAAGCGACATGAGGCGTCAGGATCGGGGACGCCACCCGAGTATCTAGTATATAGGTCTTGGAGACTGCACCCGAGCACGATCCATCAGTCGAGTGGGTGTGTTGACTGGAATTTCATCATTTTGAATAAATACATTTTAAACAAATAAAAAAAAGTTTCATCAGAGGTTGAGAAAAGGTCACAAGAACACAAGAATAATGATGAAGAGAAATATTAAGAAAGAACAAAGTTTAGGCCTACTTCTTGGGTGACAGGGTTGAATTAAAGTGCATTGTTGTTGCATCGTTTATTTAAGGTGAAATTTTCTTTGGTGATAAGGTGTGTGCACTGTACACGATAACACCGATCTGTGCTTAAAGTGACAAAATAAGCAAAAGGAAAACTAACATTGTACAGTGTATCTATCACGTGCACAGTATCTGAAAATGAATACCTGTCAAAAATGTCCTCCCAAAAAGATATGGTAAAAATTGTCAGGTTTTTTTGCTGTTGTTAGACTACACAGAGTAAGTCCCTGTTTGTATTGAGGATATACAGTAGTCAAGTCAATTTTAAAATGAAGTAAGAAATATTCATTGGCAGTAGTATACCAGTCACGGCACTGTTAAAAATGTAAAATGTTATTGCTGTCGAATTGAGGCAGTATCCTCTTAACGTATCATGGGAATATAAACATTGCAATACTTTTAACCTCAGTGCGGCGTGAAAATTAAGTTCAAAATTGGCCTTCAAGATACAGCAGAAAATCCCCAAACTACGGCTTTATCAAATTATTACACCATATGATCTAATTACGAACCAAACTTAGGTCAGTTTACTCGGAAGAGTTGATTGGTTCTTGAAATTGGTGCAAAATATTTAAATGATGCAAAAAAGAGAAGTGGTATAGCGAGTGTTTGAGCATTAAATATATTTCAGGGTGTTAAAACTTGTATCGTGTTGAAATGAAATTTAAACAAAAGCGGTTATGGCAGGGTGTTATGTCTGGACTGCTATATTCAGTTTCATAAAATTATATTCTAGTAAACAGTTCAAAGGTATTGATATAGCTTTAATATTGTTAATAATGTTAACTTACTGTTGCCAGTTGGTATTGTATTTTTATGTGCTAAAAGTTGCCAAAATTACATTACATCCATGGATTGGATTATAAAGGCACATTGCAATGTTACTGTATACATACAGTATATCATTTAGACACACATAATTTCAGCCTTTGAAGAAGTTTGTGCTAACACAGATTTGATATGTTTGGCCACCTTAGGTTCTTTATAAATTTATTTACAAAGGCTTAGTTCATTTCCTGACAAATCAAGCCATTTCCAGATTTAAGCTTCTATCTAACTTTTCCCATGTAACAAATGCTTTTAAGTTTCTACTGTATTTCTGCCAGGAAGTTGCCACAGCTGGTAACCGATTATTTACAGGAAATTAATGGCAAGTATCTGAAAATTATGTTTCTGTTTTAGTGGAGATCTGCTGTGCATGATATCTAACACAGTAGTCTGTTTTGAATATAATGAAATTCCAGGTAATAAACATGTATCTCTCATGAAAAGATATTCCAGAGTAACATATACAGCCTTTGTATATCAGGAAACATCTATTTGCAAAATGTTGTAGCTGAAAGGTTGCATGTTTGTACACCCACGAGGATGCTGAATAATTTGTATAGTAGGAAGATATATCGTCATTGCCTACCGTTATGTCTCAGAACTATATGGCGTTGGCATCAAAAGGAAATTTGTGTTGCCTCTCGCTTACCTGTCTCCTCATAACCTCAGCACTCTGGCTCTACCATGTCTAGAGTGAACTGGTATCCTTTTAACACTGTGCGCCCTCTATAACTACCAATGACCTCCCTCATAAGTTATGATCTATGATCACAGCAGAAAAGTTAATGTTTAGAGTTTGAATAAGCAGTTATATGAGATTAGTGAATTTGGTTATCATAAAAACTAGAAATAGTGCAAATACTATGGATTTATGTACAAAAGTTTGTTATGCATGTTTTCATTTATTAATCATATACATGTGTTGCACATCTTGCGTAGCAGTTTGCGATGCTGTGGCGTAAATAAATACTTCCTCGGAGTAAACCGTCAATCCCATTTACCTGACATCAATAAACATCTTTTGTGGGATGGAAAAAACTGTCCTTCTGCAGTATTGCTACAGTATATGAAACACTCTAGGTGCACAAGCATTGTCAACTTCTACCTAAGAATAATAGGACAAATTAGTGTGTCTGCACTTTCAGAGCCCATTACTCTCTGTGTAACGTAAAAAGCTGTTTATTGTTATAGGTTTGCATGATAACGTTAGTTGAATGAATCTATTGAATAGAGAACGAAGGAAGTTGGTATATAAATAGAATATATTTGGCAGTATGAATAAAAATAAAACGAAAAGCTTACAGTAGATTTGTAATCAAGCTACTGTTGTGTATAATTGTAGCCACATGCAGTATATTTTACACACTGCAGATGGGGATGGATTGTATAGTGGTGAAATGTATTGAAGAATACAGCTGGATAAATTACTAGTCAAAAGGAAAAGTAGACATTGTTTCCATTACTGCACTTAGTATACATTCCTCACATATCTAACAGAACAATCAAAATTTAACCCTTTGAAATATAATGCCAAAATTTATCACTTTGATAAGTGTTTTTTCGAAAAGCAAAAAGCAAAATCGTATGACACTTTCAAGCAATGTTGAGAATGATTGCAGCAAGTTTTACCTTGTCAGTGCATGTAACACAATACAAAATTAGCAGCTTGAAGCAGTACAACCTGATCACTTTGTGGACATATTGTACATCATGGAGAGCATACAGTATATATACAGTATCGTCCAGCTGAATTGAGGACACTCATTTAGTTAATAGGTATTAACGAACTGCTAGAAGCCAGATTTTAAATACCTCCAGTAGCCAACGAGCCGTCCTTCAGCTGTTCCCGGTCACTCGGTGGTCGAATTCCGTAGATTTTCCAGTCGCTTCTATTTATAGGTCAGCCTAACCGAAACATCTTCTACTTCTCTCTTGGAAGGTTCTCTCACATGACGGAGCAGGTGATGTTCACCACAACATGATAGAGGGAGATGGAAATTAAATGAATTTTGTTCTTTTTGCAGTCATAGAAACTTTCCCCAGAACATTTGGCTCCTAGTTTATTGATTCATGTCATTTACGTCGTCAGGAAGTCTTCTGGTTAGGCTGCGGTGACGTAAGCAAGACCGTTCCTGTGCATTCTTTTCCATACAGGTGGCATTGTCTGCTATTACCATGGTAGCTTGTAGTCATTCAATTTATAATCCTTATCCATTACACCGCTCAGATAAAATGTGGTACTTGTGTGCATTTGATTTACATCGCACACCGGCCGCAAGTAATTTTTGCTGTACCTGCAACAGTGGAATTTTGTCATTTAATTAATGAATGTCTTAAATTCTAATCTTTTTATGTACATTCACTGTACAGTACTCTTGTGTGCTGTAATATCCAATCTTCTTCATCCAGGGTAGCAATTAATGAACATACTGTGTCATTATAGGTCATGGGTATTGGCCTGTTTTTAAATTTTAAGTTAATTTTAACATTCTCAAAATTGCTAGAAATCTTCAAATGTACTTTCCTGGAGATTCTGATTCTTCTACTAACTTTCACAAACATTCAGGAAGTGTTAAAATAGACAATTAAATATGTCAGTGTGGATAACTACATGTGGCAATAAAACATGTTTTGTTGAAATTTGATTATGTGTGACCATTATCTTTAATTTCTAGCATATTTGGGACCCAAGTTGGGAGTTACAATACTTATGTTCTTTAAAGCTGCCATGCATTTGTTACACAGTGAATAGAAACAATATTGTGTAACATATGCAAGTATAATGTCCTGTTATCAGATGGACATAGAACAAGCAGTATGCAGGTATATTCAATACCACACAGATTCATGTACAGTATCTGACGTTGTGTAAAGACAATCACATCAGCTGATCACTGTATGCTTTGCTCTAATGTTATGAGCATTCTCTTTCAAAAACAAAAAGAACTGTCTTAATTATTTTTTTGGCATTTACAGTAGTAAAAGTTTAAAAAGTTCTCTGTATTCTTTTGAACCAGTCCTGACTTTTTCAAATTTACAGATAACACTTTATTTTTTTTCTCCTTCATCTTTTCGGAAAATGATGCGTATAAACTATTTTGGGGCCCTGTCAAAATTTTGTCTTCATGGCATCACTCTTTCGAAAATGATACATGGGGAGAAGGAATACAAAATTACCACAAAGCTGTCAGATGAGGGGAAACTCACATTTGTGAGCCTATTAACGGAGGTGACAATTTTCACCGAACTGTCAGTTTTGGGGAAATATGATCGATATGAAAGCATTTAACTCTGCAGGGGTGTCCGAAGAGAAATGTGGGACATGTCTGTTTGTTTTCTCTCTCATGTATATACTTGTAGGTCGTTCACTTTCTTCCGAGATATGGATGGACTAAAGGAAACTTCCTTGTTCTGTACTCTATGTATTAAATTTTTATACTATGTCGTATCCACTGGAAAATTCCACCTGTAAAGTCGTCCTTTAAATATCGAACACGGTGAGATGGAACTCATTTTGCACTAACAAGGAATTTCAGAGATATAAATATGAGATTGTTGAAACACCTTCAAATGTAATCCTCAAATCATGTTAAAATCATTTTTTTCCCTGACAATTGAGAATATGTAGAAATGCAGTTTATTTCGCCCTGTATGGAGTCCATTGCAACGATCCATCTTCATATATCATCGTCTCTTTTCTATCACCAGGATGCGAGTTGTAACGTCTTATCCACATTACCGGTAGATGTAGGAGGTCTAGAGAGCCTGAGGGAGCTATACGTTAGAAGGAATCAACTTGTAACCGTGCCTGAAGGTAGGTTTTACAGAATCTAGCACTTGAAGTAACAATCAAACCTCAGTTAGCTAGTAATTGAAGCTGTTTAATTTTAGAAAAAGGGAGAAGAAAAATAAAAAACTGACTGAACAAACAGCCTCATCAACTTGAAAAAGTCCGTGTAGGTGAATATGTGAACATTAGACGGCCTGACCTTTTGATGTTTGCAGGATCATGGTCAAAAGGCAAACTTAAATGATTGTGGAGAAACGAAACAGACTGACAAAGCATGTTAAAGGTGACTTTCACTGCATCCATTTTCCTTGAAAAATTAGCTTTGCTGTGGCTATAGATTTCTAAAGTTACTTTATTAAGTTAAAGGATGACTTGAGGCACAAAGTAAAATTTGTTATGTTGTAGACCATTATAACACTGCTATCAGTCCAGGTTGTATCGATAGTTAACACTGGTTTTACCTTTTGAGAAATGACCCTTTAAAGAAATTGAGTCTCATCAATGAAAGTGACTGGACTATCTAGTCTAATACACAGACCATTGGGGGGGGAGGGGAGTTGCTACACAGATACTACACAAAACCTCAAACGTAAATCATAATAGTTTTATAGCCTCGAATGACATGAATTACAGATCTGTCAAAAACAGATGACTGGTGTCGAATGTCATCAAAGGATGCTCTTTTGTTTTTATATGAAGTTAAAAGAACTTGTTCGGTTTGAGTTATTGTGGAATTGATAAAACGATGGACTAAGTGTATTAAAGATTTAGGCCTGCACCGAGGAGCTCAGTGATGTCATAATCTCTGAACGCTTAAAGGAGCATTGCAGAGGATTATAATAGCATATTTGAAAGGTGAATATTTGGATAACATCAATTGCTACAGAAACCATTCTAGCACTCAAATGTTTTTTATTTATTTTTTTGATTTGGAAGATATGGAGACAGAATTTCTACCTGATGTCACCCTTTAATATGGAGTGTCTGTCCTTGTTAAATCAGTCAGCACAGTTTCTGTTCAGTGTGTAACATACATAGTATCGTCACCGCACAGTGTACAATGTTTGCTTCGTCATATCATAACCGATAGAACCTTTGTCTTATTAACGTAGCAAGCCTCTGTGTGGCATTCATCCCACACTGAGCGGGAAGGAAATTAGAGGAAGGTAGCTTCTTCCTCCTATGTAGATATATGTATCCTGACATACATTGCTACTTTAGTCATTTATGCATCGGTGATTGACTGTCATATTTCCCAGTGTGATCTTAAAACATTTGATCATTACCCAAGTCAAGTGCATTGCCTGCTGTGTGTAGCTTCACCTAACAATGTATTAAACTGGAAAGTCTCAATCAGGGTTAAAAACTAACTTTCACTTTCATAGTTTTACTCATAAGAAACAAATATGTTAAAAAAAATTGTTTATACATTTTATATTATATGAAACTGTTTGTACCTTAAAGAAACTACAGTACTATTCTTTGATGGTTGCTAGTGGACAACTACTAAGGGTACAGTAAGTTGGAGGGGGGGGGGGGAAGTGGGGGAAGGGGGAGGTGGAGAGGGAGGTGTCAGCAACCAACTCTCTCCTAGCCTGTCCATTGTACAGACTACAAGTTATCTGTACATATGCAAAATAGCCCTGTTGACATCTATGTACTGTAAGTTGAAAACAACAACCATTCTTGCAACATATCATTTAAATCTCATAGTGGTCAATGCCAA
>JXUT01150364.1:0-12067 GCA_000934455.1 Apostichopus parvimensis | reverse complement strand
ACCCCCTCTTTGAGAAATTGCTATATCATTCAGGATGCTTGTTGTAAAGTGGTGTTATATTTTGCAACTTTTTGAAGTAATTTGGTGTGGCTCCTTTCCTGTTCTGTTAGTAACATGCCAAAAAAATTGTTGGGCAGTATTCAATGTCTTACACTATTTCTCTATTATCTGAAATAAAACTGGGTTAGTCATGTCAAAAAACTGACTGTATTGTTACTGAATTCTAGTATCAAATGGCATCGAAACTTACTCAAGTCACTGCAAAAAGCTGTTTTAAGGTCAACTGTTGAGATTCAAATATAAGTTTACTTGAAATGAATATTGCATGTTATGAAAATTGAAACGTCCCCCTCATCCCCTCCCTCTCTAAACATATGCACCAAACAAACCTTCATTAGCTTGTAACTAATGCTCCCATATTATGCTCAAAAGTTCAGCACTTACATTAAAAACAATTAAAAACTAAATAGACAAATTTTGACTTTTCGTTTATATTGAAACTGCATTGAAAAAAATGGAAATTTATTGTGGAACAAAAAAGGTAAAAAATCATGACGACGATTTCAGCTTCGTTTTTCTTTCATAGAATTTTTTTTCTATCATTTCTCAACATTTTATAATGCCAGGTGTCAATTTGGGTGAAGTCAATTTGAAGATAAGTTAGTACAGTGGCAGTGATGGCTTTACCTATGATAGTGTGCTTGATAATGGGTCACTTTTAATTAATGAACATATAGTAATTGCCTACAATCAATTCAAGATGGCCTAAAGTGACAAGAAAAATAATCAATAAAAACACTTGAAGTAGAAGAACACCTGTGATAGTTGAGCCATTATTAGTCAGGTGGAACTGTTGTGCACTTAGTTCACAAGTGTGAACCCTATAAGAAACCCTACTACTAGGCCATCCTGAATCAAGAATGAATGTTGAAAGGTTCTGTAGATCAAAATACTGCATGAGTTATTGTACATTCAAATGATAGATCCAATTGCATTTGAAGATTTATGAAAATATTTAAATGTGTTGCAGATGTCTGTATTTCAGGATTAACGGACATGTAAATTTTGTAATTGACATGATAGACTCTAGTACAGTTCATTTGTCTGTATTTTGATGTTGGGGAACGGGTGGGGGGGAGGGGTACAGAGCTAGCAAGTTCTTGCCACTACCTCAGAAAACAAAGCTATTCGTGTGTTGTGGGGGGGGGGGGGAACAGAACCAAATCAGAAAGATTTGAAAGCCCAAAAGTCTATAGTTTCAGAAAATATGAAAATTGACTTTCTGATGTATGGAAATGATGTATGTAAGAAGTTATATCATCTGTGTATTAAATATTTAAATTGTTCAGAAAGTGGCAGCAGAAGTCACCGTCACACTTTTGTTCAGTGGCGGAGCTAGGGGTATTGGTCAGGGGGGCGAGAATGGTCTTTTGGGGCGCTTTCGACACTATCTAAGTGGAGTGCCACCACAGGCTGGCGCGGAGTGTAAAGAAATTTTTTGAGTAAAGATACTCCCTAGATCGCCAGAAATGACCCTCTCCAGGCCTTGCTAATTTGCAGATAATGTGACAAATGTCAATAGGTAGATGAGAGCGCAATAAAAAAGTCAATAATCGCGAACAATTAAGATGTGGTAAAAAGCTGTAAAGGGCGCCAGCAGTCCATTCGAGTCCATTAATTATTAAAGAACTTTGTAAGTTACAAACGAATATGTTGCAAAAGGCACAATATATATGAATGAAGCAGGCTATAAACGGAGACAAAAGAATGAAGAGGAAAAAAAATGAAGGAATCGGTATAGACATTGTCAGCTCTTCTTTCACCTGGGAAGACCTTATCAGATCAGAGTCCCAGTTGGAATGAAAATAAACGTGAGTCACTGGTAGAGAATCTCTAGAGGGAAGCATAAACAAACAGTCTCTAAGACTTGGTTTTCTTCTCGGTTTGTTCGCCTCTGTGTATGGATTGATCGCTACAGCCGATCGAGCAAACGAGGAAATATGAAGACAGATAAAGAGGAAACATGTGAAACAGGCTGTGATGTTGAGAAATGATTGACAGACAAATTATTCACAGGAAGAACAAGAAATTATTTAGATTTGTTTGAGCAAGCCTATAGTGATGTGTGTTAAGGCAGGCCAATGGCTGTAAGAACGTAGACTTCATAATACCCAGCATGTAAACATACTGGAGGCAAATTTAAGTGGCACAGTGGAAATATATACATCTACATAGGCACAAAAGAGAAAAATGAAACCCATCATTTTACAAAAACAGAATAGAATATGCATTTTTCGTCCAGACATCAAGTCACCGCATGCCAAGCGTTTGTGTAGAGGGTAAAGCTTTGTATTGAATTTGTGCAATTATCATCTCGTTAATAATTGATGGTACATGACTTACGATTGTGTAAATTTGCCTCCAGTTTAATAACCCGAAGCCAAAATTTTTGGGAGGTAGATTGAATGCCAAAGAAGTAAGATATGATTGAGAATAAGCCAGTAAGTTTGTTTTTATACCGTTGGATGAATCAAATTTTATTATTTCAAACATTGTCTGATGGATGAAGCTCTTAAATATTCATGAGTTGTCAGTCAGATATCAATCAGTGGTAGTGTTTTTTTTGGGTGGAATGGTAAGACAGTGAACTCCATTTTTGCTTGTGGAAATATAATAACCATCTTGATGAACCTATTGGTGTGAAAATTCATCCATCATTCTTCAATACTGCTATTTTTTTCCTTATCAGTAAGATTGACTTCCATGAATAACAAATAGGTGATTCTGTCATCAAAAGCATCAAAAGAATTCTATGTTTCTTATGAAACCATACTCATCAATCTCTGGATAAGGTTTTCTTTAAAGTCATCACCCCCTCCCCCCTCCCCCCCCCCTCTCCACTCAGCCCTTGATTTAAAATGGCATCTTGGTCTTCTAGAACAAACCCTAATACATACCTATTATATTGAATTGTTTATGTGTTTTCAAAGTTCTGGCTAGTGTATTCTGCTTCATCAAATCGCAAAGTAATGTTTGGTTTGCAAGATATTAAGAGATATTAAAGAATCCTCAGGAATTTGAAAGGAAACAATTGGTTTGTTCTGTTTTCACTCGTTATTTTGTTTTTCTGATTTAAAAAGTAATACTTGTTAAGAAACTTGTTAAATGTCATTTTGTTAAGTAACAGAAACAAAGACAGGAATTACCAGTTGTACTGTGGAGTACATTTCTTAGATTTTGAATTTACTGTAAGGTCTTTCTTATTTAAATAAACAAGATGGGATTCACATTTATGATATATTGCAGGTTAGAAACTTGGAATAAAAACTGCATTTTCCTCGAATTACCAATCATCTGCCAAAATATTATTTTGGGGTGATTGAAAGGCTCAGTATAGAATACGGAAAAACAGTCACCCTTGTAGAACACTTTTTGAGTTACGTTGAATAATTCTATTCAGTTATGTCAAATTGTTATTGAGTAGACCGTCACGACTATAGTTTCTATCTTTTCAGAACCGTGAAAGCTGTTCATCTGAGAAAGGAAGCAGTCACCAGTCGCTGCCTGATAACAGCTGTGCTAACTCAGGGACTGTGGTATGTCACGGAAGAAACAATATTACAGTAAAGCTCACTTTAAGCATAACTTTGCATGGTTTATATCCCTGGTATTCAAACATATTTGTTTGGTGACCCTAATATTCATCTCCATGATCTTGGCATCCCTACGGTTGCGGATGTTGCGGCCCAGGGAATGGTGGGGAGGGAGGGGGGGGGGAATCAGGAAGGAGAATTTGCGATATATGATTAAGAGTGCTTAGTTGCAAAAGGGTGTTATATTTTGAAATTTTTAAAGTAATTTACCCAGATTGAATACCAGGGACTTAGGTCAAGTTACCCTCACATGTAATAAGATACTACGTATAATAAAAATATTAAAAGATGTTGTGTGCACACAACCATTAGAATCAACATAATTTCTGAATTAAATTTAATTCTTCACACCATTCTATCCATTTTATCACAGTCGGTAATAAATGTAAAAGGTATATTCTAAAGTAAAATTCATTTCAACGAATGAATGAACACTTTTCTTTTGCATATGTATGTCCTTCACAAACTAAGAAGAACATTTCTTATTGATATGTGCAAGCCAAGATGTGTGGGCCTTCTCTCTAATGAATATTCAACACCTTAAATCATTTAAAAAAAAAACTCAACTACAGCTTTCTTCTTCGTTCTAAGATAACGTATTTCCATGAAAAAAAGGACACCTTTCTCTTGTTTGTATATCCCTTCAAAATAAAAGCATTGCTGTTTTTGAGAGTTAAGATGGATATAACTGACTGGGCCAACTCTACTTCATGAATATTCAACACATTAAATAAATTCAAAGCAAAACTCAACTACAGCTTTCTTCTTCGTTCTAAGATAACGTATTTCCATGAACAAAAGGACATCTTTCTCTTGTTTGTATATCCCTTCAAAATCAAAAGCATTGCTGTTAATATTTGAGGGTTAAGATGTATTTAACTGACTGGTCCATCAGCCAATCCTCACTTGACAGTATTTCTCAAGAGAACCATTTTGTACTCAGTTTAATATGTTGAGCAATGTCATCATGCATGATACAGCCCAATGAATGACGTATCTTGTGGACCGGGAAAACCCCAATGGTTAGGGTTACCCCCTAGGGTTAACCCTAACCTGATAAATACTGCATCACACATAGTATCATGCAATACCGTACTTCTTGAGACAATGCAACTTGCCACATTACAACTTGTCTTGAGAGATGAAAAAATCTTGAGGTCTTGGTGGGGCCATCTCTTCTCTCATGAATATTCAACACATTAAATAAATTCAAAGTCAAACTCAACTAGAGCGTTCTTCTTCCTTTGGTTTTCCTCTTGTTAAATTATTTGAACTCTATATTGAATATATATCGAAACTTGTTTTAATACCCAACTAAGATTAGCTCATTAATTTGAGTTGAATTAAAACCTGAGTTAACTAGAGAGAAGTCGCAAAATAGTTAAGATAAAAGAATGTCTGACTCGGACACCACTATTCTTCTCCCGAATAATAACCACTTGTGTAAGATGTCATCACTTGCTTCATCATGGCAAACTTCATACCTCAAGTATGGAGTCAAGTGTTCTAAATGTTCTAATTAAAGTATTTGTCATTGGAGATTTTATAGAAGGATACATTACCAGTGTTTTAATCAACCTTTGTTGAAAGATACAGTATTAACCTCTTCTGTTTAAAATAGATAATTTGTGCCACCAGATGTGAATCATTTGTTTCCAATTACAGCAATGAGGACTTCATTAATCGTAAAGAAACTCTACTCTCAAACTACTCTGAAACACCTTACATTTCACATCACCCAAAAATTCAGAAAAACATGTTATTTTGGCACAAAGGTCTCACTCAGATGTTTCATTTCATATGTTTAACCATTTTTCCTGTTTCATTTATCCTTTGCTTAGAATGGACACCTTCACAATGGTCCATCGGCTATTTTCAAGCACACCTTCTTTTCTCAAACTGAAATGCACCAATGGCCTCACCATCTTCTCACATCTCACCTCAATGGCAATAATGGTCCCAGTGTGCTCTACCCAGGCGCCTTCCATCGTCAAGTATCCTTGCCAAATGCCTGCTTTTCTGGCAGTCTTCCACCCGGTCTTTCGACCAATCTTGTTCTTCACAACGGGCCGACCGTAGCAGGGCCCACACCTTTCCACAAAAGTTTACCATCGTCCCTCGGGATGGACGGTTACGAAGAATTTGCCGGAGGTGGGGAATGTCTAGGTAGCAGCGATGTCATTAGTGACCTAACCAGCTTTGGGCCTTCCTCAACGGACTTCTCAGGAAATCACCCTTACACCGGCTGTGATGCCAAGAACGTGGCACGAAAAACCCAAAGTCTTCCAACTACGCCTTTGACTCAGAGGAGTGCCACGTATCACCGTCACTTAAGGAATCAGACTACCTTTGAATTCACAGAGAACCACAACTACCTGAGCGATAAGTACACAAAGCCGTACGTACACGCTCCATTGGACTACGCTCAGAGTCTACTTCATGAGCTTCAAGAAATCGGTGCTAGCGTCAAGAGCTTTGAGAGTCTGACGTTGGAACCTAGGTCCAACCCACCTCAGAAGAGAAAAAGCTTTGGTGATTTGGAACGGACTCCTCAGCCACAAAAGTTAGTCAAAGGTCATGACTTTGACGACTGTCTACGCAGTAATTGTCTTTCACATTCGGCCGAAAATGCCGACACGTTTTCGCTGGAGGATTTCCCACCCGACGGCATGGGTAGCATAACCAGCGGAGAGAGTATCGAGACAGCATACGAGAGAATCATACCTTCGCCGGAGAAGTCACCGCAAAAGAATAACATGTTGGTTCCAGCAGTACAGGTTAATGACGCATTAGCTGTTATACACGTACAGGGCGACGTTTTGTTCGACATTGACGAGAATCTACTCGAGAATGACAACCTGAATGGTGAACTATTAGCATCTGCATTTTCGGCCTTCTCTAGTCCAATCAAACAAAAACAAGAGGCTGCTGGGACTGAAAACGATCAATGGGGGTCACAAAATACAATAGAGAAGACAAAGGAAGGGAATGTAGGTGAAGAAGAAGAGAAACAGGTCAAAGCTGCCAACGAAGTGAGAGACAGTACAAACAAGAGCTCTGTTTGTGATGATTCGGAAATCAATAAACTATATCCTATGACCACAGGGGTCAGTGAGAGAAAAGACTCGACATTGTTCGCTAATGCGTCTTCAAGCCCCTCAAACATAGAAGTTTCGCCATCTAGTGGAACAAGCATTCCTCCGGCCTTTGACTTGCATGATGTCCGAGGGTTAGAAAATATCGAAATAAATAGATCCAGTCCTCTTTGGAAGATAGAAGCCGACCAGTATGAGGAGGAGCAACCACCGTTGTTACCTCCGCGGACGAATCTGATTAGCCGTTCGTTTGAGTCGATCAGTGATGAAGTATTCATGGCCGATAACAGTCCGGGTGATATGGAGAAGCTGCAACGAGAGGTTGAAGGAGATGGAGATGACACCAAGAGAACTGCACCCCCAGAACTGCCACCTAAACCCATGTGGATGAGGATTGGTGATATCAGCCTCTCCCCGGACAGTGCTTGTGAGGACCTGATTGAACCTCCTCCGGTACCAGAGAGACGGCCCATTGAACCAGAGGGACAGGAATGTCTCTCTTGGCAATGGAGAGAAAGCTATGATGATACAAGGTATGTCTTACCATGGAAAGTTCGTATGTCTTTATAATGTATCCTACGAGGTGTGTGTTGCTATGGAAATTATTGATCTTCATACTTGTCTCAAAAAGATGCAAAATTTTGCTTACTTATAACACTATAAAAGGAGGAACATGAGATGAAGGAAGTTGGGTGGGGGGGTGGTTGTGGGGGGGGTGATCAGTGATCAGTTTGTAATCAATTTTGGTATGTGAACGAATAATAATATGTTTACAATACACATAACTTACTTTGTACATAGAAGCCAACACAAGATTCCATAATTTCCAGATACTGAATCTGGACAACAAATTATCTCTGGTAGGTGAAATATCTCTTGGGATGGCAGTTTATAAAATGGTGTAAATACCCTGACCATAGGTGGTGACTATTGGTGACATGTGAGGACATTTAAACCTCAAAACTCACTTAAAATGACCCCTGCTTTATTTGGTTTACTTTCCCTCTTAAACAAAGCAGTCTAGTTTCTTAGTAAAAATCTCAACAAGTTTATCCTTCATGCTGCTAGCAGGCATAGTAGTAACTACATCAACCACTAAAACCACTCCACTATTATGTCACTTCCAATATCCTCTCTGTGGTTCTGAATCTTTTGTAACTCTCAGACCTTTGACCTAGTGGAAGTGTCAATTTTGCTGTGGTTTAAACTAGTTTGTATTGCCATTGTCATATAGGGTCTACCTGTTTTCTAAAAGTCAGTTCAAATAATCATTTCAATGGATAGTTAGTTGTTAAATCACAACCATAATATTTGATCATAAGATTACATTGCCTTAGCTGATCTTTGTATGGTTGAGTAAGCACAGTGTGTTATAGGAGAAACTACTATACTATACTATAGTTAACTGCATTTATAATTGGCTTGAGGTGAGTGATGCATCTGAAACACAGTGTGTGGAGGAATTTCTTGAATGAGGTTGATGGATCCATATGAATGATAAAGAAGTATCTTAATGTTCCCTTTATCAGTGATTTGGTGCATTATTAAAGGTAAGTTTCTGGATATTATCGTTTTTTAGGAAATCATCTTGGTTCATCTTGTTCTTCTTTCCCATCTTCTATTTCTATATCTTTATCTGCTTAATTGCCTTACTTTCCATCTTTTGTAACACCAGCAATTATTTAATTTATTTATTATTGAATTTTTCTTTTGTATCTAATGATGTTTTTTTTAAATTTGGTATTTTTTATTGTTTTTACAATATTCTGGTGAGACTGTAAAACCTTCTATATTTCTTGCCTAGTATTATTCCAAGTATAATTTATGAAAGTCTCTTCCAGCCAATGGTTACCAGGGGTTGGCTGTGTGATTGGGCAGAGAAAAGATGTATTTGATGTTCTAATATGTTCCCCTCCCACTCCCAGTCCTGCAGGTATGTCCATGCACACATATGTTTAACATGTGTTAAAATATTTCAAAGAGGCCCTGGTTTAGGAAATCAATTTACTAGAGTATTGTGGTAACTTAATTATACCCACAGTTAAGTCGAATATGTTTTATTGTGGGGGCCATTACACCTCTTAAACCCCCCCCCCCATTTTTCCATTCCTGCCCCCACCCCGCTAACATTTTCTCCAACCTGCACATACCAACAGTTACTCCTTGCCATTGATAACAATAGGTCCTTTTTTTAGACATTGGCCAGTCTACCTGAACGTTTAGGTTCTTCCTATATTTAGCAGTCTTTGTAAATAGTAAATACACTGTTTTCTCTCTCACATTTGGAAGCTGGAGTAATTGAAATGGGAAGTTAAATTCTTACATTCCTGGTGAATGAAACTTGGATCACTGTTTGGGTTAATCTCTGAGTTCCTGTTGTGTTTTTAAATGTCAGCTCCCTTGGTAACATTTCCCGAGGGCCTCTCTGTAGTATGTACACTGACAGATGATAACATCCACTAGGTTAGAGGTTGGCTTCTCCGCACCAAGAGAAACATAAAACATGAATTACATACTGTCAGCATGGTAGATTGCTATGTAATAGACTAATATACAACAGCATTTCACTTGGGCTTCGTTGTATCCATAGACTAATGTTCAACAGCATTTCACTTGGGCTTCGTTGTATCTTTGAAGACTCGCCCCAAACCGTGTGCGGCCATCTGAAAAAGTTAACTTTCTGTTGCTTGCAAGTGACGTTTTGTTCGTGTCGCTACAAAATGCAGACAGTAATGAAACGTGATACCTTGTTATCTTTAGCTGGACCTGAGATGTCCATTGCTATATCGTTTGTACACTGTGCTGTGGGTATTGACCGCAGCTGTATATACTGACTGTACACTAGTGTCTAATTACCGACGGTAGCAAGCTGTGTGTGTATTTTCTGGGATCGATGGTGGTGTCTAACACTTCTGTTACACCTCAATCGAAACTAGGTCAGATTACCGGCATTAGACATTTCTTTTTGTGCGAGTCTTCACATCCTTCAAGGGTTCGGGAATCAAACAGCCTGTCTGACTTTCAAACTCTTTTTGTGATCATCGTTGACTGAACACTGCACAGGACTGTCTTCTAAACAAATACTGTGCGGACAAGAGGCAGCCATTTGCATCAACTTCTTATGTTCTCATTATTTAGTTTATTTATAAATTGAGTGGTTGTGTATCCTGTCTTCTATTTGGTGCTATTTTAATACACAAGGTTTGGAATTTATTCAGCTCTACGATATTCTAAAGTTTCTTTAGAAAAAAAAAATTAACATAAGACGTTGTCCAGATACCTTTAAATCTTTAACATTTGGTAAGCAGCCGCTTCTCAGCAAGAGATTCTTCCATGTGAAATGGAATTGGTGATCATGTGACAAAGGGATTTTATGAACAAACATCTCTAAAACAGCTTGTCATGACTCGTGTCAGTAAAAAACAGTTTGAATTACAACCAAGGAGTTATGTGTTTTCTGTAATGGAATGAATTTATTATTCTCTGCAGCACTTCCTCCCCCCTAGGAGGAATATCTCAGTTTACAAAAGGATCGTAAATCTGATTTGTTGGGATAATATCATCATTATCTTGGAGAACCGTTGTTTTTATTAAGTACTGTATACTTTTTTCAAATTTTTGTCTTATTTTAAGTTTTGTTAAGTTTTGTTTGTTTTTTTTCTCAATGTTGTAGTGAGATGGAGACGACTGATGACGCAGTCAAGCCAGAGAATAGAACTCTATGGAGTGAGGCTGCAGACAAGATCTCAGAAACTGATGTGGAGCTGGTGAGTTATCAGAAAGATGTGACACTTTAGCCTGAAAAATGCTAGAATTGACCAAAATTGGTAGCTTGGTACCGAGCAAGTGGAGAGAAAATTGCAAGCAGAGTGTCCTAGTCATCTTTTCATTGGACTCTTTTCATAAATCTGCATAATGACCAAGTTTTCATTACTTTATATAAAGGCTCTACATTGTTTCTTTGGTATTTTCCTTCTCTTACTGAAAGCTTTGTGTGGGTTATGCAATGTTGTTATGTTAAACTTGTTGGTCATTTAGACTATATACCCTGTTATATATATGTATATATATATATATATATATATACCCGGGCCTCCCACTTTATATGCGGACACCCTAACCACTAGGCTATGGACACTTAATGTATGTCCAGAGGTTCGAAACCGGTAAGGAAGGTTGTAATTCCACTGTAGGCGTTTGTCATCTGTATTGAACAATACTAGTTCTGTTTGGTGACATTTTTGCCTTACTCTAAGAGATAAATAAATAAATAGAGAGAAAAAGAGAGAGTCTAATTTAAGCAAAATTGTATTTGATCTAGGAAATAAATATTCATGAAAATTTATTATCATTTAGGATATGTGATAGCAGATTTAATTGCATTCATTTTGTGGACACAGGTTAGTTTTTACCTCAAGCCAGACGGTTTTTGACCAATCACTATTCAAAAGTCTAACGAAATTCTTGTAGCAGGAAGAGGACTCAATCATCTACTTAATAGTTTTCTTTCAATTACAGTGCACATTATCTTCCTGTGGTTTAAATGATATTTTCTGATACATTCTTTGTCCTCCATTTATCTTTCAGAGACGACTCATATCCTCTGAATCGGAACCAGAGGAGGAGGGTGTAGACTACTTAGCAATGTGGAAAGCTAGAGAGAAGTCTCCGTCATGGAAGACCTGTGTGGATACAGACTGCTCAGTTGATGTGGTAGGAGCAAATTTGTCTGCAATCTCTCTCATTTACTGCAAAGCCCTGTAAATAATTCATGAAAATGTTGTGATTTCATACACTATAATCTCCTCAAGAATTATATGTGCTCTAAATGTTGCTAATTTGTAAATGCTGACGGTCAGCGTGGGACAAGCCTGATCGAGCCTTGCGAAGCACAGCTACTGCAGGTTTGCAAAATATATTTTTTAAATAAAAATCAGACTATTAATTTTTTTTTTAATGGTAAAGTAAGGGTAGGCAGACAAGCAAAATATTCAGAATGGAAGCTTAAGTACATAAAGGCATTGAAGACTCGCCCCAAACCGCGTGCCGCGCTCTGAAAAAGTTAACTTTCCGTTGCTTGCAAATGATGTTTTCTTCTTGTCACTACAAAATGCAGACAGTAATGAAACGTGATACCTTGTTATCTTTATCTAGACCTGAGATGTCCACGCTGCTATGTACACTGTGTTTTGGGTATTGACCGTAGCTGTATGGTATTGACTGAACACTAGTGTCTAATTACCGACGGTAGCAAGCTGTGTGTGTATTTTCTGGGATCGATGGTGGTGTCTAACACTTCTGTTACACCTCATTCGAAAC